>BGPR01002485.1:110227-127390 GCA_013235015.1 Araneus ventricosus | reverse complement strand
GGAGTGTATTCTCACAGTGTCTTGGCATATTAGGAAGTCAGTGCCTAACTTCGAGCAAGTATGGCTGAAAAGAGTCGCCAATAACCTCGTCTCCAGGCAAAAATTCGTAGGATTGTCAGATTCATAAGCGAACATAGAGATCTTTTCCGGCCTCCCTAGCCTTAAACTTTCCAGCGATCTGAACCAACAAGCACCAGATTACCTGACATTCCCT
The DNA here is from genome assembly GCA_013235015.1 of Araneus ventricosus. Classification (NCBI taxonomy): domain Eukaryota; kingdom Metazoa; phylum Arthropoda; class Arachnida; order Araneae; family Araneidae; genus Araneus; species Araneus ventricosus. The sequence goes on along the minus strand of BGPR01002485.1, from coordinate 127,176 downwards.
TCCCCCCCCCCTTCAAAAAAGAAAGGTAAAACAACATCTAAAGCAAAGAAGACTATTACAAACTAATAGTGTAAAAGTGAAAATGCCTGTTCTGTACAAAGTGTAAATATTTCTTTCTTTTTTTTGTTTTTCTTCTTTTCTTAAATAAAATTCCCGTGTCTTGCCCATCAAATCGTTCAGTGACCGGTCTGGTCACGGGAACGGGGGTAAGAGACGGCGTTCTGTTCTGTACATATAATTGAATCTCACTGGAGAAGATCAATTGCTTTCCTATTATATTTTAATTTTTTTATTATTATGGATTGTAATGTCAATTAAATCAAACAAAAACACAAATGATGAAAATTCTTGAAGCAGCTGACATGCAAATCCCGTGTTATTAACTGGACTTTTAAAGTAATTGAATTGGCAGTTTGAAGAAAGGAACTAATCCCAAAACTGTTTTCTTGGGGAAATGAAAAAATACCTTCCTATTTTTCCTTTTTATTGTTTTTAGCCAAACTTTTATATAAGGTTCTTTACATCAGTGCCTTATTTAGTGATTTTCTTTCCTTTTTTACAGCTAACAATGAGTGTTTGTATGATAACACATGTTTTGAGGAGGAGTCCAGATTCGAAACCCGATTTTAGTGAAGATCCACCGTGTATGTGGGCCTGGTGCACGTTTAACGTAGTGAGCCAAACGTCCTCCCACTGGTATGGTGCGGAAGTTTGACCAGGGTGTTTCAGCTCAGGTGTCAGGTATCGATCAAGATCACGAGGTTCGCCACAAAAACCCTCTTGTTGCTTCAAAACGGGACGTTAATATAACTAAAACTAAATCAACCTGCTGATTGATTTACTAATTATCTCAAGTGATTAACGATACAATGTTAATATTCTGTTTGTGTTTGTTTATGTCCTAATTATTTATTTATTCAAACCGGACAGCTATTGGCGAAGCATTTAGGCAAATTTGCATCCACTGGTTTACTATATTTTGTAAATAAATATTTACTCTTTTTTCAGATGTCTTCCTACCATGCGCCAATTCTGGATGTCGTCTTTCCAACACATCGTGGACAATTTTCGGCTCATTCTGCCCCTTAAAGATTTCACAGTGAAAATTGGACGTTCCCTAATAGCGCAAGATTGGAGCACCCAACATTATTGCTTTGACTTTCTACCATGCGCCAATTCGGCATGTGGTATTTCCAACACATCGGACACTTTCCGGCTCATTCCGCCCCTTAAAGATTTCACAGTGCAAATTGGACGTTCCCTAATAGCGCAAGATTGGAGCAGCCAACATTATTGCTACGACATCTTCACGATATTGTATAACATTCAGAATATCGAACAACACCGTGGATATATCGTACAATATTTTGTGCAAATAGGCAGTTATGCGATTAGGGGCAACTACCATTTTATGGATTTCATGTTTGCTGTGGGAAAATGTTCCTAAGTGTGTATAATTTACAGACTAAAATTGTACCAATTACATTCCGTTTTAACAGACTACTTATAATGCAATAATTAATTTTGGGAAAAAGCAGTACAGTAAAATTTCGATTAACCGTCACTCGTTTAGCCGTCAGTTTCTGTTATCGGTCATCGGAACAGATGGCAGATTATTTTAAAGAACGTTGGTTTAGAGTATAACAATACATTTTTGTACATTACTATTATATTGAAATTTAGGTTGATCATTTTGTAAAAATAAATGCAATATGTATGCATTTTTCACTTTTTAAGCATTTTATTTTTATTTTCATCATAAACCTGCAGTGAAATCACGTTACTGTACATTCGTTTTAAGAGATTTCTGTTATCCGTCTATTCGGTTGTCCGTCAGAGCCCTAGTCCGGACGAGGATAGTTAATCGAAGTTTTACTATACTAAATTTTTTTCTATACGTTTTGCGAAAATAGCCGTTTCTCAAATTGTTTCTTTATTACATAGGTTCCCAATCTGTGGTAAGCGTACCCCTGGGGTTACGCGAAGGACCATTTAGGGGTACGCGAAATCAAAAGTCGTTAATGGCGGAAACAAGAAAACATAAAGGATTAAAGGAGTCTTTTTCTTTTAAAGTAACACAGAAACTGCAGTAAATGTGTTGTTATTTTAGGTTACCCTAAGATTTGTTAACAATGCAGTGGGTCAACGCCGGCTGACGTTCGTCTAATGCAGAGGTTCCCAATCTGTGGTAAGCGTACCCCTGGGGTTACGCGAAGGACCATTTAGGGGTACGCGAAATCAAAGTTGTTAATGGCGGAAACAAGAAAACATAAAGGATTAAAAAAGTTGGAGAATTTTGTTTCTCCAAGAGAATACTTGCTATTTAATAACTACATCACTTGAATAGTTTATTAATACGAAGTGTAATTATTAGTTATCTTTATAAGTTAAAACGAAACAATTACAATATTGGTTTCATTTGCTTTGGCGTTGAACTAACACTATTGTAAAAATGGAGTATATAAAATGCAAAATCAAAAATAAGTTCTGCAAATCTTATTGATTCGAATTATTTTACTTTTAAGCTAGCTTAAGCTAACCTTAACATTAATGATAAAAACTTCTTTGCATAAACGGATGGTTGGGGGGGGGGGGCGTGGGATATGATAGTAGGGGCTACATGAAAACAAAAAGAATAATCAAGGAGTACGCGAGGGAAAAAAGCTTGCGAACCCCTGCCTTATTGCATAGTTACGTTCAATTATTATTGCAATTCTCAGATAATCAAGAAAAAGTAAACAAGATTGCTAATAGAAAGATTTCAAAAAAGTAGTTAATTTAAGTAGATATGAAGACGTATCGATTTCCTTCTGAAGCTATTATTATTATTACTTTGCATGTTTACTCATGATTCATCCTAATGAGTCATTTGTATTTTTAATACTTACTTTGTTTTCAAAATTTATTTCATGGTCGATTGAACGCAACGAAAAATTCGTTTTGAAATAACAACCAAAACGCTTGACTCTGCTAAGTAAATCATTTTCCATTCTTATGCACGCTTTGCCCATTATTTGTTTATTACGGGGAAATCAACAGAGCATTGAGGTTTAAATACACAGACCTGTAAAAAAATATTTTAATTTTGATGATTCATTTTTAAGTAATTTTCAGTGCTGATTCCCAGAATGAAATCCATTTACAGGAATTTTATTGGTAATTCGTAGTTTGACGCCCTCGATCTCAGCAGATGAGTTGCGGAATGGCATGTCCTCCGCCAGTCTTTCTTTCACATTCCGGCAATTTAACAGACAAAAGATGAAAAATAGGAATAAATTATTTCAATTATATTTGTTATGTATACAATGATCGAGCTAGTCTCATTGTTCTTCTAAAGGAGTTGTAAACATTTGCTTCCATCTTTTGTGTTTAAATCATATGCTGACAGCTTTTTAATGTAAACAGAATACTAATGGTTCTTATAATTTTTGTTGTCATCACACATGCATGAACTCTCTTCTCACTTCATTCGTCAAGATGTCGAGCGTGAAGGACGTTGTGCTTGCAGCAGTAACTTGCGTACAAATTACTTTTCAGAACTGTTAAAAAAATACTAATTACTTTTTTAAATTTATACAATATGTAATTGAAACGGCTGTATTACAGGTTAACGTTTCTTTCAAAGCAGTGGCCATAAAATAAAACACTATCAGCGCTGATATTCGACAACTTTATTTTTATTGCTGAGAGATTCGGTTCTTCAACAAATTTTAAACTGTTTTTCACTTGAAAAATTTGAATTTAAATAAAGAACTTAAAATTAAAACAATAGTGAATAGTTCAGAAATGTTTAAAATAGTACGGTCATATTTATACTATCCATAAAAAGTATTTTTCTCTGCATAACTAAGAGTACTTCAACTCAGCAACTTGTAAATATTAATGAAATGATGAAAAGTGCATTTCAAAAATATTTTAAAATATTATTACCTGCTTACAGAAAATTTATCCATATTAGAACTCCGATGGCGAGTGGCACTTTGAAAAAGTTCGCCATTCGAGTTCCCTTTCATTTTTTCCATGTTATTTATTTTATCTTAATGTGTTTTAATTTTTAGTGGGGCGTGATTTTTGTTGTTTAATTGTATCTTAATTGGTTAGTTGACTTCAGACAATATTGTTGGTGCAATGACTGGATGCTGCTGCATTGGCGCGCAAAAGGTATATTGTTATCACTATCGTTTACTTCTTCTGTGTTTTCTTTTTTGTAATTAAATATCTTTCTTTTGTACTTTATTGGAAGTTGCTACATTTTTGCGCCATTCTGTTTAATAAAAAGTTCAGTTTTTAATATCTCTTGTTAAATTATTTCACTTGTACTTGTTATTACCCGCTTAAGTATTTTTGAGAAAGGAAGTAAAATCAATATTAGTAGGCACACTCAAATAAGTTTATTTTATTCATTAAATTATACACACCAAATTAAAGAAAAAATTGCTGGTTATAAAGTAATATCAGGAATAAGGCTAATCAAATGTTACTAGTAACTTTTCTCTAACTACTCAACAATTTGAACGTTACTACTAATTATCTCTGGTTAATTTAGATTATGTATTGTTAGAACATGGTGTAACCATTGTCTTCATTAGTAACATAACGTGAATTGCTGTCTTCGGAAAGCCTATATTTATAAATGAATGAGGCTTCACTAAAAGTAGTTGCAATGGTATCGAGCATGCGAATGAGATAGTAAATGTTTACATCGCCTATTTAGTTTTGGCAATTCCATATCAAACAAAACCTGTCTAATTCTTTGTTTTGCTATTGCCAAATCATGCAAATCAAGAGCATTTGAGTAATTAAAAAGCGACAGGGCCGCGCTAGTCTAGTAGTAAGGTCTCGGCTTCGGGGCCAGAGGATTCCAGGTTCGAAACCCGATTCCCCTGCAGATCCGCCGTGTATGCGGCCTGCTGCGCGCCAAGTCCCACTTACGGAGATCAAAGGGCCTCTCGCTGGTGTGGTGAGGAAGTTTGGAGGGAGGTGCCAGTTCGTTGTCCTTGTCATCTGACCGTGGTACAAAATGGCGAGGCCTTTCCCAAAATAGTCCCCGTGTTGCTTCAAAAAACGGGATGTTATTATAACTAAAACTAAGCTAAACTAAAGCTCCTCAAACGCATAAAATTCGTCTTTTGTTTTAACTATTTCTCAAAGCGTTTTCATTACTGAATAGACTTCTTCTGACACTGGATTATATCAACTTTTGATAGTAGGTTGTGAACAGCTTGAAAGAGTGGCTAGCGTAGGGGTAATAACTGTCGCAGAGGGGTTTTCATTGATGGTGTAGACCAGAGATCTAAGAAAATCTCTACAACTCCAGCCTGAAAATGCTTTAAAAATTGTGTTGATCTGATTTCATTTGCACAACATACAACGCAAAACCTAATCATCAAGTGCATCATATTCTCCATCAGGGACATTCAACTCTGACGATACAGCAATCAAAACATTGGCACTTGTCTGTAGATGGTGGAAGGAATGCCCACGGGAATAATATTGTGATTAAAACGAATTCCAAAGAAACCTTCCATTCTTGCTAAACAAATACTAGAGGAATTATGTAGATATTTCATGAGTGCAGAAGGTTCAGTTTTCTGACAAAACGACTACTGCTGAGTCATTAGCATGTTTAAAAAAATATTATCTTTTGGCAAATATAGATTATTAATTTTAATGTAATTAATTTCAATATTGTAAAATAAAATAAGTTTTGATAGTACGTTTGACGTAATTTTTATATCATACAATATTGTCTCGAATATTATTTTAGGAAGCTGATATTGAGCCATTTTGATTATAAATTATTCCATTCAGAATACATTTTAATAGCAAACATTGAGTTCAAAAACTTGCATAAATTTATAAGGAAACAGTTTTGACAAAAGTAATGATGCCTAATAAGGTAAAAATGTATTTTCTAAATATAAAATAACAGATAGGCCTACATTGACTACTTTGTATAAAATTATGGGAAAAGAGAATGAGTTTGCTCCATGTTAAATGTTTCTGTTAAATAATAAAATTATGAGTTTAGGACATAGCTTTCGGAAAAAATTGTGTTCGGCTTACTTTTCGCATGAATTAGATTAGCGAATAATAAAAGCTGATCACCTTATTATAAAATATTTATTTTATATATTTAAAATGTATAGTTGTTTTATCTAATCTGTACTGAAATCGTGAAACAATAAATTCGTGAGAAATTCCCCGGCACCAATGCAGGAGGAATGTTTGCAACACCGAAAAAGTTTTCCACTCTGAGTGGAAAACAAAATTTCGGTTATAAACACGCTAAATTTGATGAAAACACGAGATGTTTACAACAAAATGAGTGCTGTTTAGAAGTGTTGTAAACTTTTGGTGTCAACACGTGTTTACAATTCCGGTGTGAATATGCAGTAAATTTGACACGGAAAGCTATTTTTTCTACTAGTTTGCAAAGAACTTGCATGATAAGTTCACTGTAAGCTTGTAGCATTGTGATTTCGAAGTTTGCGTTAACTTGCTGCAGTCTTGTTGTGAACTTGCGGTCTTGCCGTGCTGGACTTGCGGAGCAATACTGCTGCAACTTTGCTGCAAACTGAAATTGCTATATGGGAATCATTCGATGATTTCAACACTCCCCCCCCCCCTCTTTAGCTACGCCACTCGTTCAGAAGAATATTCCGAGTGGATAATAATTTCTCCTTTCCCATTCAGTCTTTTAATGAATAGAATTCATTAAGTAATTTTATAATTAACTATTTCAAGTCCATAAATGTATTTACCAACTCATATAAATAATGTTTTTTTTTGCTTCTAAATATATAAATTCGTAAAAATTAGCACTTGGTTTATGTTAAAACTTTACGTAATAAAATTTTCTTCGTCATTTTTCCAGTAATCAGCATCCAAAACTCTATAAAAGCACCACTTACAGCACAAAAATGTTTTTCATCACAGACCAACGTTATTTTAATAAAAATAACTGTCATATAAAAAGAAAAATATATGTAGAAAATTAAATTAAAAAGAAGCTTTTTAAAAAGAAAACAACTTATTCCAAAACTCTTCAACAAATCATTAATGTTGCCAGGTTCAAAAGAATTTGTAAGAATTCTATGCATCTTTGAAGCTGACTAATGCAAAACATAATTAAAAATTATATCATAAATAGCGAATTTCGTTTGTATTTAATTGGCTACAACTTTTCTTATAGATACTAAAAACATTCTTTGATTATTTTTAATCTGGTAAAGTTGCTTTATTTTTTCCCAGTCTGTACATTCCGCTGCATATCTATCAAATAATGAACATTTTAATGTAATAAAGAACTATGCAGCATCTGTCACGATAATAAAAAAACTAAATAACATACCTCTGAAAATAAACCAAACTTAATGGAGGTACCAAAACGAATCTTAAAAGACGAGCAAAAATTTCTTAATAATAGCGAAAGAATAACAATAGAATGATCCGTGCCATTTTGTTTTGAACTCATTAATGAAACTTAAAAAATTTTTGAAATTGTAAATTTAAGTGCTTAGCTATTTTTCAACTAAATGAATGCCTCAACACGGTAAATTCAAACAAGTTTTAACAATAAGCGCACAAAGATTGCTTACAGAAAAGATTCAAAACGTCACTTCAAGTTTACAAACAAAAATGATTATTATTTTCTTTAGATAAATGCATTCCATTATTTTTTTCACTTAGTTTTTAATAGCATTCACCTGCATTCATTGAAAAACTTTTAGAAGGATAGTACCCATTCATGTGTAAATATAGGAGGGTGGAACAGTAATGACTACCTTTGCAGAAGAATTTTAAGAATTCAAAGGATGTGATCCAAAAAGAAAATGCTAAGTTCAAAAGAAACTTGTTTCCATTAAAGGATTCAACCTTCTTATGGTTTAAATATTTTCTTTAGAGAAAGAAATCTTTCGCTTTGTTCTCATGAATATATGAGAAATATTTATCCAAAAAATGGAATCTCATCTCAGCCATGAGCTTGGAATAATAACCATAAGAATAATACTTTTTCCCATCTCGTTCTATCACCAGCAAACAGGTCTTCTATCTTATTGGAATGATCGTCAAAAAAGAATAAACACAACATTAACTTTTCAGATTCGCTCTACTGTTAACGTTTTGGAACGAACATTGAGTTACCGATCAGTATCAGTGGAATTTGAGAATTCCAAACGTCTATTTTAAGGTCATATCGCTTTAGGGGTGGATAACCTCTTGGAAAGCGATGTTGAGCGAAGAGTTTTAGCTTTAAACGATTGTTATTCCACGATAAAATTATCGTTTGAAAATGGTTCCTTAAGTCGCATGTAATTTGAATAATAACTTGAATGTTTAGTGATATTTCAAAGATAAAAAATATAGTGCAAGAAGGTAAGCAGTAGAAAGCATATTAAATTAATATCTCGCCATGATCAAATGTTCTGTATGGTATTTTATTATTCCCATCAGTTCTTTTAAATAAAAGAATGAAAGTATGGGAAAGGACATAACCCTCTAAGCGTTTTGCACGTATTTTTCCGTTTCTCATACTGAGTTTAAAAGTAAATAATTCATGTTCACATGTATAATTTATTAAACTACCATGGATATTGATAAAATATTCTTAATAATTTATAAAATATTCTTAAAATATCAGACTTGATTAAACGCAAAAAAGATCCGATTATTCATTTTAAAAGCAAATTTTTAAGACTTTAAATCTCAGAGAATCCTTTGTGGATTTCGTAACCCCTGCAGGAGCCAAAACTAATTCATTTTTATTTTCTTATTTTTATTATAAACATTAATTTAGTAAATTAAATGCCTTCTTTAAAAATCTAACTTTAATAATTTGAATAAAAACTGTTTCAAAAAACCTACTTTTGTAAGTGTAATAAAGAGAAGATTGTTTGATTTTAATTATTTTCTACTTTTTAGTCTCTAATTTATAATTCATTATTATAAATATTATAGAACCTTGAAATAAATTTTTCTCAAATTTCACTAACAGCTGGTGCCAAGAGTTTGGAATGAAAATTTAAATAAATTAATAGGTATCAGATAATTAAGCTCTGGAAATATTAAAATAGTATATTGTCATCAAGAAAACACAAGTGTACAAGATTTTAAAACGCTAGTACATCAGGAATTAGGAACGGATTAACCCCTATAAGCAATGTAAGTTTCGGAGCCTCCACCCCAACTTCCAAAACCAGATATTTTTTTATTTTAATTCAATCTCTGTATAAACAAATTTCCATTAACAAATATTATGACAAGCTATAATGTCAAAACTTTTTTTTGTGCATCATCCTAAAAAAAAATTGGTTTTATTATCTAGAGTATAAAAGATTAGAATATTAATGTAATTTGAAATAAGATGGTTAAAAGAACTACAAAACTTTTTAAACACAATTTCTAGTACAAAACTTGTCAGGACAGTTGACATGCGACACATTGATCTGCTACCGAATTTGAAACAATGAAAAAAATCCAAAGAATAACCTTCTGAAATGTAAACGATACTTCATTTTAATTTCAGTAAGTTCGAGTACACAACTCTTATAAATCAAAAGGAAGCCCTAAAAATAATTTTTAAAAATAATAATTTCGGGGCCCCAAAAGTCACGGGGCCCATAGGCAGTTGCCTATATTGCTTATTTAGTAATCCGACCCTGTCAGGAATTGAGTGAAAAATCGATTACGAAATTCCATCCTTACAAACATGAAATAAATCAAGTTAAATAAGTGTTTAATGAAAAATTGTTTAAAACATTAATTAACGAACGAAAACTGTTCGAACAATGTGCCACATTTTCTTTCATAGTTATTCATTTAAAATACAATGGCTAATTATTTAGTGAACATAATCCGTTCAAAACTGATATATTTTTTCTCGAATCATTCGTTAACCAATCATTGATTTGCGATGGACTGGATGGGAATTTGTTTAATTCGTTCTGAAGACTCAGGAAATAAGTATAATTTCTTAAATCTGTTATGAGCAGAGAATTTTTTTTAGATTTAACAAATTGACCATCCAAGTTTACTTCATCAAGGGTTACCTACTTAGGCATGGATTCAAAAAATGGGAACTTTTTCTGTAAGAAGCTTGACTTTCGTCAAAGGAAGCCTCATGTAACCCGAAATCTAAAAAAAATATTCTGCTCATAAAAAATGCTTTGTCTGCCTTTGTTTTCTCGTATGCAGCAGCATCATACGCGCTACTAAAATATTTCATTATATTTCTTTGGCTTTAATTTCATATTTTATTTGATTTTCTGTTTATATATTCTTATATTCATGGTATGTTATTGCCTTTACTTATATGTAAGAACACTGATATATATACAGTCTTGAGTATTTTTTTTCCGTTACGAAATGTCAAAGAATCTATCCGCTGATATTTTCTGTTCTCTTATAATTGTGATGAGGTACCTATTAAACAAGCCAGTTTTTATAGTCCAAACATAAGTCTTTCGCGAAAGTGATCGTCGTCAGATTTGTTAGCAATCCAGATTGTCCTTTCAAGAACTACCGACTGTTCTAAAAACCACTCTAATGAAAATAAATAAAGGATTCATTAACTATTTCGAAAAAAAAAATCGGATTGTTGGCGTTAAAATAAAATTTATTGTTCTTAATAAGATTATATGCAAATTCAAATCAACTGCACTCACTGCAAAAAATTTAAAATTATATAAAAGCTGAATTTCACAAACAGCACCAGTTTTTAAAGGATTCATTAACTTATCTAATATGAAAAAAAGCTAAACAATGAATAATTTTTAAATGGTTTTCCATCAAATAAAATCATTTATGAATAAAAATGGCGATAGCAGATGTTCAATAAAAAGAATCCAAACTCTTTTGTTTCCTTTTGTTGATAAGGTATTGAGAAAAAAAGATGTCCAATAAAAAATAATATATCTCGTAGGATTAAAATTAAAATTATGCCGAACAATACAGTACAATTTACAATCCTCTACGTATTTTTTTAAATTAAACATTTAATTTTTAAATTTTAAAAAACAATTTAATTTTAGATTTGTTCAGGAGTCAGCTATTGTCTGTTAATTTTTCCACTTTACAAGGAAAAAAAACTTTCAATGCAAGAAAACAAATGCCTTGCAACGTTTTGTCAGATATGAAGACTATTTTGTGCTATATTTTAGAAGGCGCGTTAGTGATTTTATTTGTTAGTTCACCTGCATAATTTTCGGAGTGGAGTGTATTTCCTTTTGTATTCCACTCACCCAACTTCTACTCTTTATCAGTGTGTAAGGAGTTAATATTTTCAAGACTTTTATATTCGCATGTAGGAAGCAAAATAGTAGGGATGGCGGTTATTGCAAAAGTTGGCTTTTCAGTCAAACCAATTTTTTTCCAGGCAATTTTTTTATTTGATTTTTAATAAATTTAAAAAATAAAAAAATTACGTATATATTACATAAGTATGTTTGATTTTTTTATATACTGCACGCGCGTTACGACCATATTAAATACGTTTCATTTGTCGTTGTATAATTAATAGCAAATTATAAGAATAGAATAAAGACAGAACATCTACAATGTTTGAGACTCATACTCTTTTAAATACTTTTTAGGACGTTTGGTACATAAATTTTATGTCATCTGTTTATGTCATCTGTCAATGTTTTTAATAATGGACGAACAGAAAGCTATAAAAATGGAAAACATTGTTGAAAATAAAGATTAACTCGGGCAAAACGTGCCATTGTTTGTCCTGCCATTGCCTTTGAAACTTTACTAGCTGTGTGGCCCGGCGTCGCACGGGCTATTTCGAATAATGCGTCATTCCCTGAGGTCACGTGACACGTCTTGTCTTACCAATCGGCTATTTCTTTGTTCGTCTGTTTTCTTTGGCTCTTCTCTCCTGGCTACGTTGTGCCATGTCTGAAAATCGGCTATTTCGTTGTTCTTCGGTTTCTTCCGCTCTTCTCTTCTTGCCACGTTGTGCCATTACTGTCAATCGGCAATTATTGTGTTCTTCTGTTTCTTCTGTCCTGGCCACGTTGTGCCATAGTTGACAATCGGCGGTTTCTTTCTTCATCAGTTTCAGCAACTCTCCTTTCACGTTTCCTAATTGCCTGCTGTCTACAGGGAGCATCCCCTGCAACTCCTCTTTTTCTTTTTTCAGAAAAAGCGAAAATTGAACAAAGCAAAAATAGTAACTTCCAAATATCTTGCACGGGCTATTTCAAATAATGCGTCATTCCCTGGCGGAGAGAAGAAGTGAGGTAAAGAGACACATGCCCAACATTCTCTCCTAAATAAATAAGGAGCAAAGAACAGCTCTAGCTGCATAAAAAATTTGCATCTGGTGGTGATTTTGTCCTTCCCACAAACATTAAGACGGCGTTCTCTTCCATGTTGTACCATGGCTGACAATCGGCTATTGCTTTGTTCTTCTGTTTCTACGGCTCTTCTCTCATGGCCACGTTGCGTCATTACTGACAATCGGCTATTATTTTGTTCTTCTGTTTCTTCCGCTCTTCTGTTCTGACCACGTTGTGCCATGGTTTCTTTCTTCGTCAGTTTCAGCAACTCTCCTTTCACATTTTTTAATTGCCTGCTGTCTACGGATAGCATCTCCTGTAACTCCTCTTTTTCTTTTAGGCATCGGAAAAGCGAGAATTGAACAAAGCAAAAATAGTAACTTCCAAATATCAGCTTAAAATAGCAGCTACCAAAAATATTTAAACTTGATCAAATCAATGAATAATGATTAAAATCACTAACATAAATAATCTATATCTTTCGGCACATAACTTTACAGAAACAAAACACGCCTGTAAATTCGTTAAAACGATTCTGTTTGACGTTATATCACGGGATAAAAAAAAGACTTTATACACTTCCAACAATACATTTTTTTATTTCTATCATCGTCATTTTTTTATGTTAATGTAGTTTGATTATTGAAACTTTTAACATTATTGCATGTAATATTGCTGTTGTAACAATGAAAAGTATTGTTGTAAATTAGTTTTTAATTAATATTTTTTTTACTAATTAAAACTTCAGAATTTAAATGGCCGAAATGGATTCCTTGGATTATTTCCCATCTTTTGGTACTTTCCGTGCGCTTTTCCGTTCAGCGGTTCGTGAGAAGATAGCCTCACATACATACACGTCGAATTTTAATAGTCTACTCTATTAAAATTCGAAGGTAAACAAACGTATGTATGTATGTATGTATGTATGTCCCTCTATCTTCTCACGAACCGCCGAACGGAGAAGCGCGCGGAAGGTACCAAAAGATGGGGAATAATCCAGGGAAGCCATTTCGGCCATTTAAATTTCGAAATTTTAATTAGTGAAAAAGATATTAATTAAAAACTAACTGACAACAATGCTTTTCATTGTTTGGGATACTTTATAACAATACTTTTCATTGTTACAGCGCAATTCAAAATTTATTTTATTGTTGAAGTCGTTTACTTTAAGGAACATTGTTACAACAACAATAAAAAAGTGACGCTGACAGAAATAAAAAGTGTATTGTTGGAAGTGTATAAATTCTTTTTTTTTATCCCGTGATATAGCGTCCAACAAAATCATTTTAACGAAATTAAAAGTGGTGTTTTGTTTCTGTAAAGTTATGTGCCGAAAGATATAGATTAGTTATGTTAGTGATTTTAATCATTATTCATTGATTTGATAAAGTTTAAATATTTGTAGAAGCTTCTATTTTAAGCTGATATTTGGAAGTTACTATTTTTGCTTTGTTCAATTCTCGCTTTTTCCGATGCCTAAAAGAAAAAGAGGAATTACAGGGGATGCTGCCAGTAGACGGGAGGCAATTAGAAAACGTGAAAGGAGAGTTGTTGAAACTGAAGAAGAAAGAAGCCGCCGATTGTCAACTATGGCACAACGTGGCCAGGACAGAAGAGCGGAAGAAACAGAAGAACAAAGAAATAGCCGATTGTCAGACATGGCACAACGTGGGCAGGAGAGAAGAGCTGAAGAAACAGAAGAACAAAGAAATAGCCGATTAGCAGTAATGGGACAACGTAGCCAGGAGAGAAGAGCCGAAGGAACAGACGAACAAAGAAATAGCCGAAGGAACAGACGAACAAAGAAATAGCCGATTGTTGTCAGCCATGGTACAACATGCAAGAGAACGCCGTCTGAATGTTATTGAAGGACAAAATCAACATCAGATACAAACTTTTTATGCAGCTAGAACTGTTCTGAACTGAAGAACACAACTGTGGAGAAATGGACAATCTCTGTCTGAAATGCGGAGGGTTGTATTTCCGGGATGAAAAGAATACCAGAGGAATTTACACTCATTGTTGTCATAATGGAAATATAATTGAGCAGGCTTCAGTTTATCCAGTGAGAATGAAAGGATTGATGGATGGCTCCGGTGAATTATCAGTGCATTTCAAAATAACATAAGGTCGTACCAGTGCTTCAATGGGTGCACAGATTGTACCGTCTACAGGGAGAGGAGCGTATTGCTTCAGAATTCATGGCCAGATTTATCACAGTACCTCTCATCTACACCCAGATGAAGCAGGAGGTGAAAACACTAATACAACACACTTCAACAATATTATAACACACATTAGGCATGTGTCACGTGACCTCAGGTATTATTCGATTTAGCCCGTGCAACGCCGGGTCATACAGCTAGTGTAGATTATCACATGTTTCAACAGTATTAGTTTAGAACTGCATTATTTGAACAATACCCAAATTCTGAAATCGTCTTTTTAGCAATCTATAAAAGTGCTCCATACTTTTCGAAGAATTTAATCCAGTGGTGGGAGGCGGTATCGCTCCTGGATTCCAGAAGGCCTTGGCTTCAAACTGGTACTTATCGTAAGATTTCGGAAGGCACCCTTCAAAGACTTTTGAAAAAGTGAGGGTCTTTTTGATTTTCCTCTCTGCTACTCTGTAACTCAAGAACCAATGGTCCTTGAGTCTGTCGACTGAATTCCTCGCCCAGCGGCTCCATGGGGGAGGTGTGCTGAATTCCTCGACTACGGAGCCTCAAGGACACATTGAATGCCTATATCGCCTTTAAAGGGTATATCAGACGGGCAGTGTAGATCAAAGTTTCTCTTCACTTCACATTCTGGAACCTCGCGATTAAGTACAAGTTTGAACCCAAGGCCTCCTGGAGCATGTCTCAAAACACGGACTGGACTTGGACGAGTCCCTGTCTCGTCTTGGACGAGTCCATGTCTGGAGACTTGACGAGTTCGTCCCTGGAGACTGACAAGTTCGTCCCTGGAGACTGACAAGTTCGTCCCTGGAGACTGACAAGTTCGTCATTGCATTTTACAATAGTATATAGTTTAACGCCCAAACAAAATGAAATCAGTATTGTAATAATTTTGCATTTACTGTTTAATACTGCTAATAATTACAATTACACTTAATTATTCAAGTGGTATAGTTATTAAATACCAAGGGACATGGAGAAATTTAGTATTCTTTAACTTATATTATATTATTATAATATATGTTATAGGAATTATGTTGTAGCTGCCATTAACAACTTTTATTTCGCGTACCCAAATCTCCTTTGCGTAACCCCAGGGGAATACTCACCACAGTGGTTGGGAGTCTCTTCATCTAATCTATTTAGCTGTATGGCCCTGAGTGCACGGGCAATCTTGAATAATGGGATATCGTGAGAGAAGGGAGGTCATGTGAGCTTCGAGGTTCATATTTTTCATATGGCTCGGCCTGTTTTTTTTTCAACAAATATTGTCGCTTACTTTACCCAACAAATGTAAATATTCTTTCAAATCTAGTCTTTTTATTACTAATTTTCATATGCCCGCCTCCGGTTATATTTTTTATTGTCGCTATATTTTTAATGTCGCTGTTGTTATATTTTTATTGTCGCTAACGTAGAATGTTACGTTCCTCCAAACATTTCCCTTTAACCTATATTGTTTAATTAAATTTTAAATCCAACCTTAATTACCTTATAGTTAATAACCCAGCGTTTATCGAATCAACATTTTTTCACATGCCTCGCCTCTGTTTTTTCCTCCAAATATGTCCACTTACATTTCCGAACAAGTCAAAAAATTCTTTCAAATCTAGTCTTTTATCACTCTATTTTTATATACCTAGACTTCGGTTATATTTTATTCACAAATATTGTCACTAACTGCCTCCCATAACGTAAATCTCTTTGAATCCTATATTGTTCAATAAAATATTAATCTAGTCTTATAGCTGAATCTTTAATTAGTCTTTGGCTCTTAGCTATAGCTAATAACCCAGTGTTTCGGGATCCACATTTTTCATGCTAGCCTCTGTTTTTTTTCCCCTACAAATATTGTCACCAGGGACGTGGCGAGCGTCTCCACATCTGGTGTGTGAGATCCAAAAAATGCCGACTCTCAGACAAATATTTTTATAGTGCCTAATATACATACATGTTCCTGCTGTGAGGCATAATATCATTTTCAGTGATGAGGACACGAAATATCTAACAAAAGACAAAAGACATGCCTTCAAAAATCACTATTGGAAAATAAAGATAAAATTTAGTTTAAGTAAGCAATGATTTTATTCCCACCGGTAGGAAAATTTCGATGGAAAATAAACTCGTCCTTATAAATCACTTTTGAGACCATTGATTAGCTGTACTTTCTCCAATGTATGTGTGTGGGTTCAACCCATCAGAAAACTGTAAGCACTACAAGAAAGATATATCACAATGTCCTCAGAAACTAAAGTTATTCGTAAAGATCTGAAACGCGAAACCATTTGAATTTACTAGAAAATATAACCATAAAATATTTGAAAAAAAATGGATAACAGATATTAACGAGCCAGCAAGAGAGATTCCAGTGCATGACTCCTAGTAGAAGAACATGTCGCAGAGCAAAGTTCTATTTAGAAGCACTTCACCTTAAGACTTCGGAATCATCGACATGAGCAATACAAACTGAACGAAGTACAGA
>BGPR01002485.1:2226-101881 GCA_013235015.1 Araneus ventricosus | reverse complement strand
AAAAAATAAAATAAGACCAGCAGATGTTTTCCAGGCAAATGTCAAATCCGAGTTATTTAACTTTTAAGCTAATTTAATGTCAAAAATTAATCAAGGGGTACGCGAGGGAATAAAGGTTGGGAACCTCTGGGATATACCATTCATTTCGCTAGGACACGGAATAATTTTTTTTTACAAAATAACAATTTTTTTAATAGTCCATTTTGACACGTTTTCGTGGGCGGAATGTTTTAAAACTCTTTTCGCCTTATTTATTTAGGAGAGAATATTGGGCATGTGTCACGTTACCTCACTTCTTTCCGTCAGGGAATGATGCATTATTCGAGATAGCCCGTGCAACGCCGGGCCATACAGCTAGTCTACACTAGATCTCACGAACCGCTGAACGGAGGAGCTCGCCGAAAGTACCAAAAGGTGGAGAATTATCCAAGAAATCCATTTTGACCATTTAAATTCCGAAATTACAATTAGTTAAAAGGATATTGATTAAAAATTAATTTACAACAATACTTTTTATTGTTGAAATGCAAATCAATAATACTTTTAATTGTTTAAACGAATATTTGATTGCCTGTTGCTCTTTTATTGTTGAGAGCTGCAACAATGCAATAAGATCCCGCAACAATGCAATATAGATAGGTTTGTGTGCGGGTTTTGATAATTGATGCAAAGAAACAAGGAAAATTAAATAGCTCAAATATGGTTTTTACTAAAAATGTTCTTTTCCGTGAGGTTTTATTCCGAGATTTATGTGTGCAGTGCATCTTGCTTCAGTTCGAATAAATGGTAGTTATATTTGTTTCATTACATGAGGGATGGAGAGCCGAGGATCCGCCTTTTCTGGAAGATTCAGCGTCGGTTAAAAATAATGCTGGAGTCTGAGTGGGTTTCGAGACAGTCAGTGCAACGCCGGGCCATGCAGCTAGATTTATACTTTTATGGTATTTATACTTATATATGATGTATATACGATATGATGTATATCTGACAGGATGTGACATCACAGTCTCTCGAAGCTTCACCATATTACCTTTCCTAGTAGAGACGGGATCATAATTCCGGCATTTTCTGGAAGCTTCGTTCATTTTCTGGGAGGCAAAGTCGGAATTCATTGGTTCGGCTTTCGGTAAAACCTAACGTGTCAGGAAAACAACTTTACAGCTTCGTAGCAATATCAACGAATAGAAGTTATCTCCCCTCACTCTCTAGTATACTTCCACAATATGGAGCGTTTTGTGTTGAACTTCGTTATATAAAGAAGAGAATCGAGCATGCAATTTGGATTTCTTCGCTTTCACCGGTCGGATAATAGAGATCTTCAATTTTGGTGCAGATTACATACTAACTTTCATTTATCTAGCTTGTTGCTCTTTTACTTTCTCATATACGAAGTATACAAAGAGAACGTATTGTAATCGTCAAAAAATTCGAACTCGAGATTTTGACTCGAGATTCTCCACGTTTTAGACCTCCCTGAATCCGAAAAACGCAATTTTGGAATCATGTCTATCTGTCTGTGTGTCTGTCTGTGAACACGATAACTCGAAAACTATTAGAGCTACGGGGATGAAATTTGGTATGTGGTCTTTAAATTTTTAATTTGTAGGTTTCTATCAAATTTTGGACAAAATCCGTCAACGGGAAGTCTGTCTGTCTGTATGTACGCGGTCATGTGAACACTATAACTCAACAACTTGAATAGCTAGATGGATAAAATTTGATACACGTCATGAATGTAGGTCCGTATAAAATTTTGGGCCAAATCCGTCAAAAAGAGGCGTTCAAATTGCATATTCAATTTCTTTTAATCCGATTCTCATGCGCATGCGTACTGGTAGCAATCTGTTATTGTTGTAAATTTTATTTACAACAATAAATAATGTTTTCAAACATGAATTGTAACAATTTTTTTATTGTTGTAAATGAAATTCAAACCGATCTCATTATTTCAGCAAATCTTTTATTCACGCGCTTTTGCAATTGTTACGGTTGTGGTAGTATAAATTTTTTTCTTGGGAATTCAATTCCAAAGTAGAATTTTCGCTTTAGTATTCATTGCATTGCGTATTTTATCGCACCTGCTTCAAAGTAATATTTTTTTGAAACGTAGGAACAGATATTTGATTTCAGGTTTGTTTGTTTCACTTTCTCTTATACGAAGTATACAAAAAGAAAGTACTGTAATCGTCAAAAAAATTCGAACTCGAGATTTTGACGAATCTGCACTTAGAAAGTATACGCGAAAGTTCAGGGGAGACCACTTCCGCTGGTTTCAGTTATCGCGTTCACAAGCACACGGAAAAAAAGACGGACAGTCAACCCGGAGACGTATTCCGTCACATATTTGATACAGATCTTCAATTCTAGTGAGAAAACCATGTGTCATTTCACCCATCTAGCTCTTTGCGCTTTTGTGTTACCATACTCACAGACACAAAGACGGACGGATAGATAGACTTCCCGTTGATGGATTTAGCCCGAAATTTGTCATTTTGGGATAAAAACCACATATCAAATTTCATGTCTAACTTTTTTCAGTGATTGTCTTCGCAAACGGACAGACATAAGTTCTTTTTTTTATTTTTATTCATTTATTTATTTTTTGACTCAGGGAGATTTAAATTGTATAGAATCATAAAATAACGAGGTCCAATTTTTGACAATTACAGTACAGTTAAACTTCGATTAGCCGGCCCCGTCCGGACAAGGGCTGTGACGAATAAGCGAATGGACGGATAACAGAAATCTCTTAATACATAAGCACTGCTGACTTGGGAAGAAAATAAAAATGAAATCCTTTAAAAGTGAATAATAGACACATGTTGTATTTGATTTTACAAAACGATCAATACAAACTTCAATACAAGAGTTGTAATGCACAGAAATGACGAATCGGATTTTTTAGATGATGACGGATAGCAGAAGCTGACGATTAATCGAAGTTTTACTGTACTTCTATTTTCTATACTATGTATACAAGAAAGTACAGTGTGTACACAATTGAAGGGACACATTTCAAAAATTAATGAAAAAAAAAACTAAAAATATTGGAACTACGAATTTTTTAAAAATGAGAGCGTATCTCAAAAAGTATTTTTTCAGATGGGTAACATGTAGTTTCAGTGGTCTAGGGGGTCGTAAATTATTGGAAATCAAAAATTTGTTTAGAGCCATTATCTGAGAAAATATTAAAACTGGAAGAAAAATAAAAGCATGTATTTGTAGGGAATCTTACTTTCTTTAATTTGTTAATTCACATATAGTGTGAAAACTGAAGAGTTTTCGTGATATTCAAGAAAAACAAACGAAAAAGTAACCAGAAAACGCGCATCGGCTTCTGCTGCAATCAGTCATTGCGTACGGAATTTTCACGCTAAATTTAGAACGGTGTAACGCCGCGTTACCTATCTGAATAAAAAAACTTTTTGAGATGCGCTCTTATTTTTACAAAACCAACGTTCCAACATCTTTAGTTTTTTAAAAAATTAATTTTTGAAATGTGTCACTTCATTTGTGTACACCCTGTAATTATAAAACCATAAAGGTGTAAAATTATAAAGTTGTGTATCTTTCCGTATGCGATGAAAACTGTAATGTCTTTTACATTTACAAACTTTTAACTAGTTTATTAACCTATAGTCGAGGTAAAAAAAGGAGCATCGAACCCGAAGAAAAAAATTGTCTGTTCTTGTCACCGGTGTCATTTCTCGGAAGAAAGATTTGAGGAAATTGCAACAAAATCAGTAAAACTTCTCCTGTGATGATTTAAACTTTCTCGTCCTTCCAGTCTCTACTGACGTTAAAACTGTTTTTGTTTGGTCCAAAAGAGTATTTTCCTTGTTTCAACTCGTTGCTTTTGCATACTATTAGTATGTTTGTTGGAAGCTTAACTACATAGATTGCAAGCACCCTGTTTATTTTTTATTTGGTATTTGACATCCACCACTCCATCACTGCAGGGTGTCCCAAAATATTTACATACTTTGAATGACTATTACATAAAATATTATGCATAGGGTTACCATAATTTTTTGGTTGAAATCCGGACACACCGGAGGGTGTGAAGAGTCTTGGGGAGGGGGTCAACGTATTGTATAAAATTCTAAATACTGCCTACCAACGACCCTCTCTCATAACACTATCACAGAATTTGAAGAAGTGAAAGAATTTTAAAACGTAAGAATGCAAAGAATATACAATTTGTATTAATGTTTGGTCATTCAAAATGATATTAATGAATAACATTATTAAAAAAAACCTGCCAAAATCTTTAATCATCAATTTAAACAGGGACCTCGATAAGGGAGCTCTTCAAGAATGGATGGAAACAGTGTAAACAATGATTTTTCTTTCATGGCCGGAATGACGTCATCTTTTTCAAATAAGTCAGATTTTCTCTATTGCAACCAAATTTCTCAGTATGGCGTAAATCCGGACAATTTGAAGATCCGGACACTTGTCCGAACGTGAGCTTGAAATCCGAACATATGGTTTAACCCTAATTATGAAGACTTTGAAAGTTGTCACCTAGTAGGAGTTTCATGATTTTAGTTGATTAGTTCAAAACATTTCCATTTTAAACAGCAATGTTTTACATTAATGCCGTGCTTTTTCATGAATAATAATTTCTCAATCAATCATCATAATTACACCTGCTTGGCAATTGATAATTCTTGCCTGCAGGGCTGGCCGGAAGGGTCTGAAATGGTGCGATGGCACAAGGCCCCACGTTTCTGAAGGCCCCGCTCCTATGACTGATTTTGCAAAATAAAAATTGATTGCACTCATATATATTTAATGAAATCAAAATTTATCGTTGATCTTTCTAAAATTTGTCTTCTAGGATCATAATATTAAAAATATTCCAATATTTACTTAACCTTGTCTAGACTAACTTTTAGAAAATTGCATGGATTTGAATGTACAAAAGAAAGAATGTACAGTCTCGTAAGTGTTAAAAATAATTTATTTCAATTGTATTCAAATTTTATTAATTTTCTGAAAATTATCTAGACGTTACCAATTACCGTCGCATCTGCAGAAAATTTTCTCGAAGCTGAAAGTAATGAAAACTTACTAGAGATCTAGCATTAGTCAAGAACGATTTACTCTTAACCATTTTATCGAATCCGAACCAACCAAAAAACTAAATTACAATAATATAAACGAATTGCCTATAAAACATGCAAAAAAATAAACAAGTCACAAGTTGTAAGTGGCATTCCTGTAAGTGGCATAACAAATTGTACTTACGAAACAATTATTTTTAACAATTTTTTATGCAATTGAAATGTTAACTTAATAAATTATTATTAGTTCATATAATCTTTTTATTGAAGTCCATTTACATCTTCCGGTGCCCCAAGCGCCCCAAAAAATAGTTAAAAATTGAAATTTTTATGGAAATTTACTTTTTTTTCTCGAAATTAATTTTGGCGCGGGGTGGGAAAGTTGTGTCTTAGGTATATTTTATATATAATTTTTTATTGAAGTCCATTCATATCTTCCAATGCCGCAAGGGCCCCAAAAATGACAATGACAAAAATGACGTGACATTATTATTCAAATTCATTCAAATTTTCTGGTGGCCCAAGCGTCCCACAAATAGTTAAAAATTGACATTTTTACGATTTTGACTCATTCAAACAACAAGGGAGGAAGGAATAAAAGAACGCTTTTGCCAAATTTTCCCCTGTAGCGATGTGTTTTTTGTTTAGGAAAAGTCGAGAATGCGGTGTTATATTGTAAAACATAACCAGCGGAAGTGGTCTCCCCTAAAACGAGGTCTAAAACGTGGAGATTCGTCAAAATTCGAGTTCGAATTTTTTGACGATTACAATACAGACAGACATGATTCCAAAATTGTGTTTTTCGGACTCAGGGAGGTCTAAAACGTGGAGATTCGTCAAAATTCGAGTTCGAATTTTTTGACGATTACAATACTTTCTCTTTGTGTACTTCGTATACGAGAAAGCAAAAAAGAAGAAAAGGTAGTTGTGGGCCGCTGAATAATATTATCTAAACAAAAATAATTTTATTCATTTAATAATGAAAAATAAATAATTTTTAATTCTCTCCTATACGTTTTTCCCTGTAAAATCGTTTCTTTAACGCATTTTTAATTTTTAATTCAAAATTTGCCTAAAAATCGCCCTAAAATCCCTAAGGACACTGTTTTTGTTTTTAAAAATTGCGAGTACGTTTCCAAGGTTGCCTGTTTTTTTTTTTTTTCGGATATTAATTTCTCAATTCAATTAGCTGAGTTGGATTTTGGTTGGAATTGTGTCGTAACGTTTACCAAGACGTGAACCGTACAAAGATTTTGGCGTGTTTGTGTTTCCGTGTTTCTAAAGAAGCTGACTCATCTCTAAAATATTTTTTTACACAATAAAACTTTATATTATTTCTTAACCGAAAAATGAGTAAATGAAGGATTTCTTTTGTTTTATTCACAAGTTTATTAGCTCATTTTTCCCTCTTGAATGTCTCCTCAGAAACTAACGCACATCATTTTAAAAGATCAAGGAAAAATTATTGTATTGCGAAATCTCTGTCTCCTGATAGTCTGAATTTTCGACGAGTCTGGTCTTATTCCATAGATAAATGTTTCGAAATTTTTTCAAGTAATAACCTTTTACTACCACGCACAGGGAAACAGGAACTAATTCTTAGACAAAGGGTCTGCAAGGAAAAAAGATTCTTATCCATTCACTGGGAATTTCGATAAATAAGAAAGTACTGAAAGAAAAGGAATTTATTACAAAACCAGTTAACCCATCTAGACTTTCGCACATTCAACCCTACTCCCCACTTCCAAAAATGATATAGTCTTTTACTGTGTTGTTGAAATAGCGAAGACTCAATAATAGCGTTGAAGAATAAGCGTTAAGAAATAGTGTGAAATAGCGAAGACTCAATAATAGCGTTGAAGAATAAGCGTTGACTCAGCGAAGTGCAATATGTTACTATCAATGTGGATAATCGCTTATTATTAAAGTGATCAACCGTCCTCCTGTAGAGAGGACAGTCCTTCTTCTGTAAGCTCTGTCCTCCCTCCTAAAGTGTCCTGCTACATGTCCTCCTTTTCGATATTTGAAATCGTACTTAATCATTGAGCTTATTTCACATCTGATACACTTTTCGGACATATCGATCGAAAGTTTTCATATTAGTGCTATATGAAATAATCTTACGTCATCTAAATCATAATAAACGTCAAAATCATTAGCAATTGGAAATATCGTATTTCCAATTGCTAATGATTTTTGGACGTGTGAGAAATAGAGACTGAATATTAACACTCTAGCTGAAGCTCTAGCCGTAAAACTCAATAGGAAGGATGTTTCTTGTTCAGATATTTCCAATATATTGTTAGACAATGATACATTGGCAAAAAATATTCATTCTATGGAAAAATAATCAGTTAAATATTAATTAATAGGCATGTAAGCATAATTACAATTTAAAATACTGGGGGGCTCTTCCCCCTGCTAGCTAAAGCTCGCAAACCCTGCTCGCTTCGCTCGCTACAGTGAAGACACTACATGTCCTAGCACAATTATTTTAAAATCTTTTTATATATATATATGAATCAGCTTTATTTTGATTCTGATGCTTTAACTTAAATCAGCACAGAATAAAATTTTTTAGCCTAAAAAGATATTTTTCTTCAAATAAAACTTTCAAAGAAAATTATGAAAGTGCGTAAATGAACAAATACATAAGAGTTGGATAATTAAAACAAATATGATTATTCTAAAAATTAATTCTAAAAAGAAATTAGATTTAATATTATTAATAAAGAGATTGTGGTGTGACATCTTAGCACTATGAACATAAAAAAAGACAATATTATTAATAAATAAAAATCCTAAGCTGATTTCCTTTCAATGCTTTCACCTTAATCAAGAAGGAATAAAATTTTTTGGCCTTGAACCTTATTTGCAGGTACGATGCGTTCGAATAGAACGTTATTTGTAGGCACTGTGTCGAATAGAACGTTATTTGCAGGTATTGTGCGTTTGAATAAAACGTTATTTTTCTGTACTGAACCAGTGGCACCATCTGCTTTGAATTTAAGAAGAAATTGTTAAAAAAATTATATTTATAATAATGAATTCTAAATTAAAAATTAAAATTTAGTGATTAAATTTTAATTTTTAAATTTATCGGATGATATACCATGTTTGGAATAAAATCTAGTGAAAAAATTATTTTCCCATAAGGTTTAGGGAAAAAGGAATAAAATCTACTAAAAAAATTATTTTGCCATAAGTTTTAGGGAAATATTATCTGAAACTTAAAACTATTCAAAATATTAGTCATGCGGCAAAGACGATGGAGGAAAAAAGTGCTTAGGGATACGTAAGAAAATTGTGTAAAGATTTATTGAAAGTTTTTAATTTTCAGGGATTAAAAATAAATCGATTAAGGTGATATTGAAATGAGGAGATAATTATTGGAGGCAGAAGACAGTAAGTGATAATGGCGAGTGAAAGCACTCTTAGAAAAATGTTTTCACCCAGGGACCGAACCCCATAACATTGAATTCCAAACGCAATGCCTTGACAGCTGTACTATCGTAACGCACGGCTGGAAGGTGAAACCGGGACTTTTCTTATTTCAACTGTCATTTATATCGTAGTTTTAAATTTCAAATATTACTGAATTTTAGATTGAGGGGAAGGTTTGATAGAATTTATTTGCAAGTTTTTGATTCAAACTTTTTTTTTAGAAAAACCGAGGTCGCTGACTTAATCTATTTTGACTTTGACCTGAACGTTCTCTGGCTCTCATAAGCCATCTCCTTCATTTCGAACTGATCTCCTTTGAATCATTTCATCCAAAGTTTCATTATATGGTAAGAAGTATTGTGAACTCTACGTCTTAAACTCATTTCTTGCGAGAAAAAGTTATCGTACACCACAACGAATATAGTAACAGGCTATCTCTATGAAGTTATGCCTAACATGGCGGAGGCTCCCAGTTTTGTTTGGTAACAGACGTTGCCATCGACAAAAGAGAAATTAACCCCCTTCTTCCGCAAAGTCCTTTTCCGCCTTAGCGTTTTATATATATAGAAGATTACAAATGTTTTTATTATGCATTTATCGTATTGTAGTGTATTCTGTATTATTGTTGCAGTAAACAAAATGTTTCTTTTATTGACGATATTTTTTCTTCTATTTATTTACGCCCTCCTTTTCATTTTAAAAAAGTTGTTCGCCTTATTATTATGCATTATAGTCGGATCTTTAAGCGGTTACTATGCATAATAACGGGATTTTTTATGCGGTTATCATACATAATGGCAGGTTATTATGTACAATAACCTATTATTCACAATGACAGTATAATGTGAATGCATTTACAATCCATAATGTCCCTCTTAACAAAATTTGATGATAGAATGCAATTGTCCTAAATTCTTTGGTTGTCATTTTAGGTAATTGATACAAAAATACTGTTGGATTTGATGACTCTTGAAAAGATTATATAAGGTATAGCCTATCTTTGTGAAATAGAAAAAAGGGTTTGAGGGAGCTGCGCCTCGATGATGACTATTTTATGAAACTGATAGCAGTAAAACTTTTTCACGGAAAACAGTAGACTTTACTACTGTTTACAAAATGCTATTTACTAAATGCTATAAAAAGACAATACGGACTGCATGACTGCCGTTCAACCCATGCAGGCGAAAGTTCTAACTGATCTGAAAACGTGCGAAGATATGACATCGAGAAAGGGCACCTTGACGATGCGACTTCATATCCTTAGGCTCGTTTATCTCTGCATTGTCGATATTCACCATGATGTATATGAAATTTTAATTCTTGTTCTAACTTACATTTTAAACAAACAATCCGTTTTAATGTAAACTAAGCATACTATCGCAGAAGGCTGTAAAAAATCTTATCCATTGATACTTTATTCATATATATATATATATATATATATATATATATATATATATATGATGAAAATGTTATTTGAGTTTTAATGGTTTATAATATATATACATATATATATATGAAATGTATTCGTTGTTGTAGTCGTTAAATGAAAACAAGCCGAGTTATTAACTAATTTTTCTTTATTATGGGAGAGTGACGGAATGTACGTACATCTTGGTTCAAGTTTTTATGCCAAAAGAGAACAAAAGATCCCTGCTTTTTCTCAGGTAGGGATTTAACAGATAGACACGTGATCAAAATGGAGGGAATATTGGCTATTTTTATTATATTACGTAAGTGTTTTAGGGAAAACGCATGGCGGCAATAAGTTGCTGATTTCGCCATTTGTGTGTTCGTGGAAACGATTAAAATATTCTTTTAGTAATAAATGTGGCAGAACGAGAGATTTAATATACCTCCAGCGAAACTGGAGTTTAAGAAAAGTGATTTCGGAATACATTAAGACTTTAAAATATATAATATTAGAATCTGAAATAAAATTAAGTGAGATTATTACATATATATATTCAAAAATGTTTTTTTTTGTGATAGTCCTGACTTTCGTCCAAAAATTGACCTCTCGTGACCCAAAAAATCGCAAGAGAAATGAAATACATTGGAAGGACTACAAGCATTGAAACTCCGACACATCAAAACAATTACACCAATATAATTTTGTTTCAAAATTAGATTTTTAGACTAAAAATCAGCAGCCCTGCCTTTCGAATCCCTGCCTGCAGGTGACCCTTGATAAAGTCTGTAAGGCCGGATTCTTTTTTACATTTTTCTTTTTTCAAATAGACTCTAGGATAACTTAGTTATTCGTTTCATTTGAAATTTTCAATATGACAATCTGGGAAAAGCCATGCCGTATATTACTTTCAGTTAAAAAGCAATAAAGATTTAACTGAAAGTAATGTTATTAATAATGTAAAGACAACATATAGACAGGAATTATTCCAAAACCGTTTTTTTTTTCATTTGAAATTTTTGTTTACTTTTATATTTTCTTTGCTTTTAGTTGGATTTGTTTTTTTTTATTCTAAAAGTTTTTTTATTGTCATATTAAGTTGTTCCTAACTACAATGGGAATCATGATGACAGTTGTGCATTATAATAATCACGTGATTCCCTGTTCAATTACATCGAACGACTGCCAAAACAGGTACATATTCAAACACAACAGGAATTATTAAAATTCTAAATAAACATCTTAATTTATCATTCAGGTGAACTCAACCGAATGTATTCAATTGTCCTAAAATGACAGGTTTTCTAATTTTAAAAAAATAAAAATAAGGGTTGTAAAAGCAAAGTTCTTTCCTCCTATATTAGCAGTGTTATTATTAACAGATTGTTAAATTCTTTTTATCGTTTTTGAAGTGGCAATAGTAAAACCAGTCACTAAACAGCCAAATAATTCTGCTTAATAGAGATTTTGGCACCAGTAAAACATTTGAATCATTTTGGTCAAGGCGAGATATTTAATTGTAATTTTGTTCATGCTGATGAAAGCAAAGAATTGTGTAAATAATTCGCATGTCATAAAGAGAGGTAAGATGATAGTTCCATGTTGAGAGTTGCTTTTTCCTGTTTAGTTCCATCTAATCTTGGTTCTCTCTTTGCTTGAAGGTATGTTTTTTTTTTTTTTTTGCAAAATCAAATACGCATACCCTCTATTTTTTTCTATTTCACCTCAGTAACATAAATAAAACGTATTATTGCAATAAGATAACGGTAACCCGTGCCCATTTTAGGTCAAACTTGAACGTGAAATCTTGTACGGGGAATACTATGGATAGATTGTAAAATGTATGTTTCTTTGGTACATATGACACCAATTTATTCAAAGGAGATATTTATTACCATATTACAGTAAATGAAACATTACTATACATATTTTTCAGTCAGGATAGATCTTTATGTGTTCTTGTGCGCAAAGTAAAAAAAAAAAAAATTTGTTCCTCCTCAACCGTTATTAAACCATGAAAGTCCTGCATAATTTTTACCGTTCTTTCAGCTGTATCGTTCACTGCTCTATGCATTGAGACCGTCTTTTTTAGCGTCTAGAATCGAAGCGTTATTCGCCCATGAAAAGGGACTCTCGTTGAGAAAACTATCATCAATTTTGAGTCTAGAAAACAATGACTGGCTTTTGACTGACATGAAATCATTGATACTTTCTCTGTAAAAAATAAAATAACAGGTAACAATTGCGTGATATAAATAAATAACTAAATAAACAGCTACAAAATCGATGTATCAAACTCGCCATACAATGAACCACAAAGTTCTTCCTTCGATGGAATGTATCTTTTCTCATGGGTCGAGAAATTTTCTCTATGTAAATTTGCCACCATTTTTAATTTTGTTTCTTCGCCCACATCATCATCAAAAAGTGCGAAGACTGCTATTTCGTCAGTCAAATACCATAAATGCTGGCTAAATTTTTGTAAGGCAGCTTTCTAGATACTTTCATTCACATTTTCGTAAGCTGTCAAAGATTTCAAAAAGCACAAATCTTTCTAGGGTTCTTTAACTGCCAAAATGAATTGAAGCCATGGTTTAACGTAGATTGTCACGATAAACAAGCAGACGTTTAACAGTACTTCCTTATCCTTGGTGTTTAATTTCAGATGAGAACTAAATAACGATAGTTTTAGGGAGTAAATAGTTTGGGCCATCCATCTAGCTTGGTGTATGGCACCCTGAGGTCTGATTTTAAATTTTTTTCTGCATCTCCACCTAAAAATACGATAGAAAGTTCGATCAACTCTCGATAGTCAGCTCTGACCATAACATTTTTAAGTTCAACGCGGTAAAAGTCAAACAAATTTTCAAGTTCCGGTACGGTTTGGAATAATTCCATTGTTTCTCTATAGCACTGTATTTGAGTGAGATCGATGTTTTTCCGATTATCTTTGAGCTTTTCAAAGAGTGGAATATCGGGGCTTGTTGTCACTTGTTTAATTTTCACTTCGAATACGGCCTTTAATACCAGTTCGTATACATGATGGCGGCAAGCGGAAAAAAGCATTTCCCTGAAAAATGTTTGCTCGAGGAGCGCACAAGCACCATTAAAATGACCTGTATTCGAAGCCGTAAGTATCACAACAGAGAATTTGAACTTTGTCTTCGAGATTCCAATCTAAGATCGCCTTCCAAAAAGACTGCGCCTGTTCTTTGCCTGTAGAATTATCCAGTCTCGGCACAGCAATGAGTTATTCTTTAAGTCCATATGAAATAACTATAGGCAAACGTTCTTCATTCGATTTTCGAGCACTCAAAGCAGGCAACAGTTTGCCATCCGAATGTAAGGTCACTACATCAGGTACCTTGTTTTGGAAATCAATTTTTATGCTTTTCGCGCATTCCTTCCGTTTTTCTGTTCTGATTCTTTGAATTGAAGACTTACTTATCGGCAATTCGTCAATGTTACATCCAAGTGCATCAATAGTAGCTTCAAGAATAAACACAGAATCTCGCATACTTAACTGACCCTTGTCTAATGCAACAACTAACTTTGGGGTAATAAAATCTGTCCTCATTACTGATTAACTTGTCAGGTTCTGAGCTTTCGATCAGTGTTGGAAAATCTTCTGAATCCCTATTTTCAATAGAAGAATCTGAGGAATCTTCTTGCAATGGTTCGTATGACGCCTAGGATATTGAAGCGGAAACATATTTCATTCGCCGATTTTCTTCTCTGACAGCTCGAAGTCGCACCCTTTCCTCTTTGTTGGTCATCTTTTCATCCACTCCACCCAAGTGACCGGTCGGCCAGGCTCTCTTTGGCGCTGCAAGGACATCCTATCTTCCTCTATTTTCATTAACTGAAGTGCATAAGCGTGTGCAATGTCGAACAAATTGTCTACATTACTTACAAATTCTTGTTGTCGCCGCTTGAATACGTCTTATGACTTTTTTGCATTTTTTTGTAAGTCTCTCCAAACTTGATACACGTTGACAAGTTTCCTCACACAATTTGGTAGATATGCGTGCCTTTTCCCAAAAGATAATACATTCGCGAATAGCGAGATTTGCACTTTCATTAACAGTTAAATTCACTTCTCGAATATTGTAAAACAAAACTTCGAGAACTTGTCCATTAGAGGGAGGTTTTGAACCCGTTATTTGATGTTTTATGCCCCTATTAAAAATATCACTTTTAACTACGCAATTCCACTGTCATGTTCTGTTCACTATTAAAAATTATACAGACACTTATTACCACAACACTTTACCATTTGCAGCTGCTTTGTGCTCCGCAACAGACACGTGTCGGGCTGATACGTGCCAGCGTTCGCTGTCTTAAGTGCACAAGTACTGATTGACACGTTTAGATGCAAGTCGGCACGGGTTGCTGTGGTTCAAATTACATGAAACTTTATTTATAATTGTTTTGACATAAAAGGAAAAAAATAAGAGGGTATGCGAAAAAAACAAACGACTTTCATTTTTTTGGGACGCCCTAATACACATACATACATTTGTGCATAATATGTATAATGTACATTAATTGGTTTAAAATTGCAAATATAGCTGTGTAAGGTATTGTATGTATGAGGGCAAAGGAGGTACCTCCTCGACAGACAAATTATGATGTCTGGTGCCCCTAGAAACAACATTGTCTTCAAAATGAAAGACAACAAGGTACTTACGCATTAACGCCACCGAGGCTACAGATTTGGCGGTTTTTAAGTGCCGCCAAATTTGGCGGTTTTTGTAAGCAAGATTGCTCTTTATTGGCGCATTACCGCCAATCTGTAGCCTCGGTGGCGTTAATACGTAAGTACCGACAACAATTAAACCTTTAAAGACGGCAATGAAAAACATGTCTTAGATTTTTTGGGGGGAGGGGAGCGCGAGGTCTGCTGTTCACAGAAGTACTAGTTATTAGTATTAACAGAATCATTCACGCAAATAATACATTTATTATTATTATTCAGAAATATTATTATTATACAGGGTGTCCGAAAATTAAGTGGCACATTTCAAAAATTAATAAAAAACCTAATAATGCTAGAACTACAGTTGTTTTTTTTAATGAGAGCGCATTTCAAAAGGTTTTATTTTCAGATCGGAAGCGCGCCGTTACGGTGGTCTAGGTGGCCGTAAATTATTCGACATCTTTTTGAGAGCCATTATCTGCGAAAATATTAAAGCTAGAACAAAAACAAAAGCATTTATTTGTAGAGAATTTTACGTTCTTTAATTCGTTAATTCATATGTAGTGTGAAAACTGAATATTTTTTGAGATATTCGAGAAAAACTAAAAAAGGAAACCAGAAAACGCGCATAGGCTTCTGCCGATCGGTAACCATCACGTACGGAATTTTCCCGCTGTAGCAAATTTATAACGGCGTAACGCCGCGTTACCTATACGAGAAAAAACTTTTTTATTTGTTCTCTCATTTAAAACCAGCGGGAGTGGTCTCCCCTAAACTTTCTCGTATACTTTCTAAGTGGAGATTCGTCAAAATCTCGAGTTCGAATTTTTTTGACGATTACAATACTTTATCTTTGTATACTTCGTATACGAGAAAGTAAAAAAAAAAAACCTGAAATCAAATATCTGTTGCCACGTTTCAAAAAAATATTACTTTGAAGCAGGCGCGATAAAATAGGCAATGCAATCAATACTAAAGCGAAAATTCTACTTTGGAATTGAATTCCCAAGAAAACAATTTATACTACCACAACCGTAACAATTGTAAAAGCGCATGAATAAAAGATTTGCTGAAATAATGAGATCGGTTTGATTTACAACAATAAAAAAAATGTTAACAATTGATGCTTGAAAACATTATTTATTGTTGTAAATAAAATTTACAAAAATAACAGATTGCTACCAATACGCATGCGCATGAGAATCGGATTAAAAGAAATTGAATATGCAATTTGAACGCCTCTTTTTGACGGATTTGGTCCAAACTTTTATACGGACCTACATTCATAACGATAAAACTGTGTACCAAATTTTATTCATTTAGCTATTCAAGTTTTTGAGTTATAGCGTTCACATGACCGCGGACATACAAATAGACAGACTTCCCGTTGACGGATTTTGTCCAAAATTTGATAGAAACCTACAAATTATGTTCAAAGACCACATACAAAATTTCATCCCCATAGCTCTAATAGTTTTCGAGTTATCGTGTTCACAGACAGACACACACACAGACAGACATACAGACATAATTCCAAAATTGTGTTTTTCGGAATCAGGGAGGTCTAAAACGTGGAGATCCGTCAAAATCTCGAGTTCGAATTTTTTGAGGATTACAATACTTTCTCTTTGTATACTTCGTATACGAGAAAGTAAAAACCGTAGTTCTAAAATATTTTTTTAGATTTTTTTATTAATTTTTATTAATTTTTGAATTTTTTAAAATTAATTTTTGAAATGTGGCACTTCATTTTCGGACACCCTGTATCATGAATTATCATTATAATAATTCAGAATGATAAAAACTATCATTATCGTATAGGAAATATATGCGATATTTGACAGTGGCGGCGACTTGGGGGCCGAGGGGGGGGGGTCGCCCCCACACACATTTTGAGGAATAAGTTACATTTTTGTGTCATTAGGAAGGAATATTCAATTAGGAAGGAAATTCCTTTCATTGCTAGGAATTATAAAATAAATAGTATCCGAGAAAGCCAGCTAATTTTGTAACAAAATTTTATAATTTTGCAACAAAATTTTAAAATTTTGTCGTCTACCCCCTATATTCAGGGGTACTTTTAGGTATCTATAAATTTTTTGCGCCCCCCCCCCCCACTTTTGTCACCCAATCGCCGCTACTGATATTTGATCTGATTTTTTTTTCTCGTTATCTAGAAAACAATTGACCATCTAACAATTCAATAATATTGGCTTTCCAAAATAGCCACTAACTCTCCGATATCAAATAAAGCTCGTACGATTCCCCGTTTTCTTAGATATCAGATAGCACACTATCAAATCGTCAATTCTATTTCCTCTGAATCAAACAGAAAGCAGATCAGAGGCATGATTCATTCCCGTTTCCATCTGGCATAACCCTTTCGTGCATGAAATCTTAATCCTTCAGTGCCTTAACAAGGCTTCTTTCCCGTTTTCAGTGAAAAAAACAGGGGCACGAGGAAGGAAAAATGTAGGATTGACTCGAGTGTCGATTATCCAGGAAGACACGGCAGCAGAAGTAATTGGAGCGGAGCTCACTAGGCGTCGCTTCCTCGCCATCGAGCTACAAAAAATGAGTAAGCGCTGCGTCTAGCGCGCAGTTTTCGATTAGAGCTCGAACGAGAAAGGTTTCGAATTTCCACAGATCCGTTGAGAAGAATCTTTAAAATCAATCATGTCTTTGGATGAGGTATGCGGTTTTTTTCATTAATTTGGATTAATTATTTAGGAATTTTTCAAGTCAATAAGTTGGCTTAGTTTCTTTTTTTTAATATATGACTTACAGATTTAATTACTAAGTTTGGTAATCTATTATCAATTAATTATTTTGATGTGAGAGCTTATTAAATTTAGCATATTATTTTGAAGATTTGAATTTTAAAATTAATATTTTTCATGTTATATACTCACATATTTTCAAGCTAATTATTTTTTTAACCTTTGTCATTTATTGATTTCAACGTAATATTAAGGATTGAATGCTAAAAATAATCTAAAATTTTCTAACCACTGTGCGGCTAAATTAATATTCAATAATTTATTCTTCTTTGAATTAAAAAATATAAATTTAAGTTTAAAATTTATGTAATAGCCGTAACACTGTGATGAATTAATAAAACATTTTGTAAACTAATTCTCCTGTTTTGTATGCACATTACAGAACTATCAGTGATGATATTTAAAATATAAAGAATAATAACTCCCACATTGCAGACTAATTTTTAAATTTAATTAATAAAGAAAATTTCTTATATTTGGTTGCGAAATAAAATACTAAATAAAGTGGAACTGCTATGTATAATTTTAAGTATTAAATATTTAATTTATAAAGCATTATATCAACTATTTCTGTTAGGTTATAATCAGCGGTGTAGTCACAAAACAAGCAGTTCAGGAACGCTTTAACCTGGGTGGTAAAAATGGTGCTGTTTTAAAGAGGTTTATCAATTTTTCTTAATTATTTTTTGTAAAAAAAAAGCAGTGCGTCCATTACAGCCTTGATTACAAGCATTTGAAAACAGAATCATATTATTTTGTCCCACATTAAGGTTTATTGCGAAACGTCTTCTGAATACTTTTTCAACAAAAAGACGAATGTGGAGTTGGAAATCTCTTCCATTATGACAATTTAGGAAGCTGTAAAGCATCACAGAGTTATTTCAATGATCAATTAACTCATTAGTAGAAGCTTATAAGCTAAAATAAAAACGTGTATTCCAGTATAAGTTTCGGGAACTGATTACAAAAAGAATTGTCGACTTTGTTAAACGACCTAATGGAAAATGCAATCGGTTTTTGTGCTTATGCCCGTAATGCTATGACACACAAATTTTTGCTATAACTACAAATAAAATCACAAATGGGCTTCTGGTCGCGATGACCTACCAACGGAATCTCGGTTTGTGGTTGGAGGTCATCTGTTCGATTCCCTGTCGCACCGAAGACCGGCTTCCCATTAAATATGAGGAAGATCAAAAGCCAACCCCCCGGTGTGGTATGAAATATTGATGGAAGAATTCATATATCATTCACTTCAACTTCCTAGGTTTTCAAAGTACAATATTCACCCCCAATAGCTCTTGTTTAACTTTAGAACGGAATTTAAGCTAACCAATTAACAAATCAATCAGCCTTAGCTGAGATTACACAAATAAACCTGAAGAGCCTCTAAGTCACTCTCATATTCTCATTTATTAGTTTGCTCTAGTAGTCTAGTAAAATGTCTGTCTTATATATAACAATTAAATGCATAGGTACCGTGATTGTTCTGAGGATATTATTTCTTACTAAATATTTACTGTACTTTCGTAATAATTAAATATATCCCAAAACATTACTTAAATATGACTAGCTTACGTAATTTTAAGTAAAACTAGTATGCTCTATTTTCTGTCGCTATTCTTTATTGAAACAGTGGGCATGAAGTCGTGATATTTGCTAAGGAAACTGAATATAATTGAAAGTTTCTGAATAATTTACGAGCATCAGCTACGAAAAGACATCTCAATCTGAATAATTTACGAGCATCAGCTACGAAAAGATATTTCAATCTGTCTGAAAGGTTCCGGGAGATTTGCATTGATTAAAAACCTCGACAAGTGTTAAAAATATGGGTTTTATTCAGTTTTACCAGCTAATCAAATCATATAAGTATACTACAGACAGATTAGCAAAGTGATATTTTTACTGAAATTTCCTAACAGATGTTTTGGTATAAAACACAGCGCTGAATCTTCCAAAAATAAAGTCAGCAGCGCATTCCATTTCAAAAGACGCTGTTTCATCAAAAAATCGAATGATATCTGTATACACATCAATAGCACTGAATTTGGTTTTGAAAATAACTGGATACTTCCGAAGTAAATGATACAGTGAAACTTCGTTTAACCGCCAGTTTCTGTTATCCGTCATCGTTTAAAAAGCAAAAAGTGACCTAGGTTTATAATTTTATCATACATTTCTGTACATTCCTACTCTTGTATTGAAGTTTATATTGATCGTTTTGTAAAATCAAACACAACATGTATGTATTGTTCACTTTTAAAGGATTTGATTTTCATTTTCGTCCCAATATAGCAATGAAATCATATTACTGTACATATGTGTCAAGAGATTTCTGCTATCCGTCTATTCGGGTATCCGTCACAGCCCAGGTAGGACGGTGACGATTAATCGAAGTTCTACTGTAATGATTAACTTTATTGCACTTACATATACTGAATAGTCATCAGTTTCTTTAACATTCGTTGATTCACCATCAATTTTAAACTTTTAGAGATTCCTGAAAAGGGTCTCGGGTTAAATAATTTTAGCGACCCCAAAAACCATGTAAATGACGCTAGCTGGTATCGGGGCCTATAGTTTAAGCAACTTGAATGGGGAAAAATCTCATTTAAATTACAAAGAAAAGAAACTGAAAAAGAAAAAAATATTCGCATTCCTTATTTGCTCAAAGAGTGTTTTTAATGTTTTGTTGAACCTAATTGATAGGACTTCCTTTTCGCCTACAGAAATATTTAACCCGTTAGGGGTCAAATTAAAACGTCGACGTTTTGCAGCATGATTGAATAAATATATCTCTTTAAGTTACATCTGGTTTCTCACTGTTGATGTTTCCTTCAGAATGACTGTTTTAATCACTGCTTTTCACTTGATTTGACGCCATAATTACATTTCACGACATTTATTTTGATTTATTTTTCACAATGGGTTTAGGGTAATTACATTTTTTTTAAAGTAGACAGTCGGAAGTTCTTGATGTCCAGAAATATCTTTCTAGCATATGATTTTTTTTTCTTTTTGCTTTTGATTTGATTGTCTGATATGGATGATTATATCGAAGAAAATTCTCGCGGTTTTTTTTCAAACATATATTAGCTTAATTAATGTCTCTCTGTCGATGACTAACCAATTTAGAATGGTTCATTCAATTAACCCTCCAACCGGGTGTTTTTAATCGCTATGTTGATGCTACGCTTGCGAGCAGACCAAAATACTTTCATTGATTAGCAACGAATCGCTATATACATACAACCGCATAAAAGTGAAAATAATTCAGCTCTATAATAATAAAATATATCTCATTTAAAACAATATCTGTAATCAATATAATTAAAATAAAATAAACTGTGAATTACTCTCAGTAGTGAGGAGACCGACATAACAGAGTTGATTGTGCTTATAAGGCCACGGTGGCATTAGCAGAGTCTCTGCTTGGTGCCTGAAGTCGCGGTTCGAGACTCACCATGCTGGGTCTGGTGCACACTAAATCGTTATGGGTCAAATGTCCTCCACTGTTATGACATGGAAGTTTGAGGGAGGAGGTGACGGCTCAGCTGTCGGCCTCATCATCTGACCACGTTCAAGATTACCAAATCTTAAAATAACCGTTTAGTCTTCAAAAGGAGCGTTAGTATTACTAAACTAAACTGAGAGCACTTATAAAGAATGTGGATGTGATAAATTATATGAGTTCTATTCCTTTACTGTGCAAAGAATTTCTTGGGAAAAGTTTGAGTTGCTGTCTTTGAACTAGGTTGGTACTATTGTTCCACAGTATTCAACAATATACTGCAGGCACATCATTGCATTAAATTTTGTTCACTATTATAATATTCAGTAATAGTGCTATATATCATCAGTATACATGCCATTATTTCGGCCTTTTTTTTTTTTTTTGCTTGTTCTGTTGAAGTTTGTGAAAACATATAAGAGCAGAGATCACGAATGCTAATTGTTAGATCAGGGTAGGGAGCCTGTGGCCTTTTGAATTTCTTATGGCCTTACCAGCTGTCTCAATGTTCATTGAAATGATATACTTGTCTGTTATATAAAATAACTGAACAATAACATTTAAGATTCTGATCGTGCGGCCTTTTGCCCAACTGCCAAAATTTAATTAGGCCTTTCAGTGTAAAAAAAGAGTTTCCCACTGGATTAGATATATTAATCCAGAACTTTGAAGGCAAAAGCATTTAATGAGCTTTTAGGAAAATGTATTTTAATGTATCACTATTTTTATTTTTTGTCATTAAAATTTACTGAAAATTAATCTGCAAAAAACTCATTTTAAAATTTAAGATTTTGAAAATCAGTTCTCAGGAAGCATTATTTTTGAAGAAGTTTGGAATGAAGTAATGCAAAGTTCCAAAGCAACCAGTGGTGTAATCGCAAAATAAGCAGTGTCGGAACGCTCTAACCTGGATGACAAAAATCGCTGCTGCTTTTAGGACGTTTTCACAATTATTTCACTTGCAGTACGCGCACGGCGTTGCCTGTGGACTACAAAATAAAAAAAAAAAAATCCGCCATACAATTACAAAATAATAAGGGACAAAACGAAATCTAAACAGAAATATATGAAAGATCAGGCTTAAAAAAAGGAGAAAAGGCAGTCCATTTTCATCAAGGAAGAGACGCATTTGATTAAATCTTCTTTATTGAGGCATCTGACGTTATTCCTTCATAGGTGGCAATTTAATTTTACGCAGCTCCATGACCAGATTTCAGAAGTTCACGCCCGAGCGGCGCGTTGTTGCTGAAAGCTTACATCATGCCGGCGAAAAAAAAGGCCGAAATGAATGCGCAGAACGCTATACCCAGAAGAGGGAATTCCCCTTGAAAACTCGTGACGGGTAAAGAAAGCGGTGTGTTAATTGTGATGAAAGTGGAAGTATTTAAAATGAGGTGTCGTTAAGATTATTTAGGAAAGTTAAAAATTAAAATATCACATATATATATATATTATTAAGTTTACCCGCTTCTTTTTTTTTTCTCTCACACATTTGAATCAAAGAAAACAGTGCCGAGTAACGTTAATCCAAAACAATGTTAAAAAAATTACAGTGTGATATTTATTACACCGCGCTAAAGTATGACAGACGCAGAAATAAGTTAAGACACGCTTAAAATAATAATCGGTCATCGAGTAAATAAATCATCTCCCCGCAGAATGCGAAGTAATGACATCACATGCCGCGAGGAAGGTTGCGTACCAACCAATGAAATTGCAACAGTGCAGTCGGGGAATCTCCCGGAGAATGTCTCGCTGGGAAAGGTTGCTAGCAAAAAAAACTGTTTGAACTGATCATGGAAGAATTAATTTTAAAAAAATCGAAAAGGCATTTTAACGGTTCTGTTTTAAATCCGACACAAGCATTCCCAGTTATAAGCTGAAAAAAATGAAAATGATAGCTTTATTAGAAAGGCGGATGCTAGAATTTAAAGAAAATCGAATGAAAAATTAAGATAAAGTTATTATTTTCAAAAATTTTCAAATTTAGTAAATTACGTTAGATGTACAAACAAACTTCATTAGAACGGAAATCAAAAGCTCTTTCCATGGTGTATCTATTTTTTCCGTAAAATTATCCGAAACCATGCTATTGAGAAAATTAGTGCGAAAATCATCCAAAACAACACAAACATTAAATAAAAAAAAATTCTAGATTAAATTTTAAATCTGGCTTTGAGGCATTGAGTCACATTAAGATTCACTGTGTACAAATTTTTTCTCCGAAGTGTTGCGATAAGGATGTCTGGACATCGCACGCACGCTATAGCACACAAACAACAAAATTGCCTTTTATATATGATGGGGAAAAACAGCAAAGTGTAGATGCTCGTTCGAAGTGTTTCCGCCTCTAACACCCCGGAAAGCAACCACATCTTCTTAAATGAAAGCTCTGCATATGGATCCTTAAGGCACAGAGGAGTTTTCAGGTATTGAATTGGTAAGCGAGAATTGTATGTTTTGCTCTAGTAGCATAATTTTAAAATAAGACCAGACATTTCTTTAATTATGTATTTCTCTAATAATAGCAACTACAGAATAAAACCTATTTTTTCGCTCTTACTTTTAAGATCTTGTTCTTTTTTTTCTTGATGATAGATATGATTGAAGGCTGAAGTTACAAAATAGGTCACTGGGCAAGAAAATTTGAAACAATAAACTTAATCAAATCATATCCTACTGTCGTATTATAAATCAAATGATATTTTCCCTTTAGAGCCAAAGTTTTGCAGTTTTCTGATCTACTGATAAGCTAAGACGCATGTGAAGAAATTCACAATGTGGATATGTGACTGTTTTCCTGTTTTATGGTGACTCAACTTTCCAGTAGTCAAAATAAAATTCATCTTTGTCTCAGCAATAATTAGAATAAAGAACTGACTTCCTCTTATATCTGA
The DNA here is from genome assembly GCA_013235015.1 of Araneus ventricosus. Taxonomy (NCBI): domain Eukaryota; kingdom Metazoa; phylum Arthropoda; class Arachnida; order Araneae; family Araneidae; genus Araneus; species Araneus ventricosus. The sequence continues at coordinate 78,067 of BGPR01002485.1, read as the reverse complement.
ATTCTCCTATAGTGATGTATTGTTGAAAATAAATGATTAATCCTAAAATGAAAATTTGTAAACTGAATTTTGAAAAGAAAACCTTGATGGAACATTGACTGCAAACATTTTAACTTAATAATAACTTTACATTTATTTAAATTTAATAGATGACAAGAGTTTCAGCTAAATTTTATTATTTTATAGTTTTTTCCTCATCGCTGCATAGTCTCTCACATGCTATATTTCCTTGCCTTTAAATGAAAATGGATATTCCAATTTTATTCTTTGTTTTGGAATTTAACAACTTTTTTTCAAGGGAAATTATGTGATCAATCAAAAAATATAAGAACGAAATAAATAAGAAAAGAAATTCTAAGTATATAAATCAAATGACTATTATTTATCTCCCTCGTTTCATCTTTCGAACGCCAGTTCAAATATTACGTATAACCCAAGGGGGAGGGGTCGGTTTTGATTTGGCTTATTTTGCATGACAAGGGGAGGGGGAGGCGAGGGATGTTTGATCGTAAGACATTAAAATCACTTTATCCTGAAAATCTCTTAACTTGGTAGTACAAATAATTTTAATTTAAAATTAAATTTGAAAAATAAATTACGGCAAAGAAAAATTAAACTTTATTTTTGTGTTTAAACTGAAATTGTAGTAATTAAACTTGCATTTTTTTTCCATTTTAAGCCGAGTTAGAATTCTTTTATTTGAATTAGTCCTAAAATTTTTAAATTAGATTTATTACTGTTATATGCTGTAAAAAAAAAAGAACGTAGTGTGGGGGGGGTTAGTATGCCTTACGTAATTATAAGAGGGGGTTTCGACGTGCTTATTTTGCTGAAGGGGGGGGGTCATTTAAAAAATACTAAAAGCATGTTTTCTTTACGTACATTTCAACGGTCTCCAACTGTGTTATTCTGTTTTCTGATTATTCTGAAGCGCAAATCACTCGGAGACTGCTTATTATGGTCATTTTTCCCTCTCTACTAACTACTCTAAATAGGTAATTTGTATTTGCCAAATAATGATTATTCAGGAACTGCAATGAAAACAAAAATTTGGGGGGGGGGGGTCTACTTTTAAGAAAATGAAAAGTTCATGTATACAGGGTGGTCAAGTAAATATTGAAACCCAACGCATAATTCAAAAAAAACCTAATAATGTTACAAACGGTGGTTTTTTAAATTGAGAGAGCAAATAAAAAAGTTGTTCTTTTCGATAGATGCAGTGCTCAATTACGGTTCTAAATTTGTTACAGCTAGATATTCCTATAGGCAATGGTTATCGATCAGCAGAAATCGATGCGCGTTTTCTGGTTTCTTTTTTTTTTAGTTTTTCTTTAATATCCAAAAAACGGTTCTGTGTTCGAATTTATAATTATTTAACAAATTAAAGACCCAAATTCTACAAATACATGATTTTATTTTTCTTCTAGCTTTACTAGTCCTCGGCAGATAATTGCTTAAAAAATGGATGTCCAAAATTCATTACGACCACCTATACACCTCTTAAACATATTACCTATTTTGAAAAAAAAAAACTTGTTGACAGTGCGTTCATTTTTAAGTAAAACAGTAATTGTACATTTTTTGGTTTTTCTTTATTATTATTAATTATTAATGGGTCCAATAATTTACTTGACCACCTGTAATTTCGTGGCCAATGTAACAAAATCTTATTTTTCCATTGTTTTGAGAGGTTTTTTTTTTTTGTTTTTAAAGAAAAGACTAAAAAAAAAATCAATAATCTGTTTTGAGCGAACTACAACGCCATTGAACACAAGTTAATAACGAAATGACTCGTTCTTTTCATGAACAAATTCGCATATCATTTTCGTGAATCAATCAGTTCCAACGTCCAGCGATGAAACTGCATACATCTCTTTATCTTGTTGCTATTCTTTATACCAATACCGAGAAATATGGAAACGAAATGCGCAAATTACGTCAGATTTTCGAATTTGGAATTAATTACATCTACGTGTAGTGTATAGTCGCGACCTACTGATGATGCGCATGACTAAGGATAGAGTTAGATCATCTCACGCGTAGAAAAACACAGCATTTGAGAAGCAAGCACCTGTAGTAGAAATTCCACTGTCACGTGACTAAAGAGGAACTTTCTTCTTACTCGCCACATTTGGCGAAGCGAGTAGAGAAGTGTTGGAAACGAGTAGTATTTCACAAGTAGCGAAACGTTACTTGTTTTAGTTCATTTAAAAAACTAACTCACGAAACGGGAAATCAAAATAATTGGATTTTTGTGATTCAGGAATTTACATTTGTTTTAAACCTGTACACAATATAATACTCAACTGACGCGTAACAAAACAAATTATATACTTTAAACTTTTAAATAAAAAAACAATATTTTTTAATTAAAGCAATAACTACTAATTCTCAGGCGTATATAAGAGTGCTTGAGCCCTCCTGAAATAAATTGACTAGTTTCAAATGTTGATGACTATATTCCTTAAATAGACATGAAGGATCCTCTCTGCTGAAATAAACTTTTATATGCCTTAGCTAAAATTTTATTTAGTAAAATAAAATCTATCAAAAAACTTATTTATTTTAATTGAAATTTTAAAAAATAATTTGGTTTTTCCAAAGAATTTAAGGTTATTACATATTATTTCTTATATTTATTTTTAGTCATAAAATTTTTTCATCTAAAAATAGAATATAAAGAATTTCAATTTGTAAATGAGAATTCCTTTAAACTGGAAAAACATGAAATGATGCAAAACAAACTTTTGTTAAACTTACAATAATTGTATAATTACTACACCTAATACTAACTGTAGGATTTTACACCTAATTTCATATAACTGCATTAATAACCTATACTAGACATTTGATAAAAATCGAACTCTTTGTTGTTAATAAAATGCCAAAACTTTGTTTTGAACCAAATTTTAATAAAAAATATCCAACTGCTATAAACATATAATGTAGATAACCCATTTTTCCAGGAGAAAACATAGCCTCATTAAAATATTTTAACACTTTGTTCTGTGGATATTGAATAAAGCAGGATTTTTTTTCTTCAAAAATTGCTGTATTTAATTTTGGTTCAAAATAAAGCTAAATTTAAATTGAAGAGCCCAATGAAATATTTCAAGAGGTTACTTTCTGAAATACATATTTAGTACTTTGTGTTATTATTTATTATTCAAAAAACATGACAAAGATGTGACACTGAACTTTATTTACAATTAAATAATAATACTAAATTAAATAACCAGATAAATCTTAAGACATGTCAATACTATTTTGTTTTGGAAAATAATACTTGTCTAAAAAAAAGGAAGAGAAATAAATAAAGAGTAAATAAAAAATACAAATTAATTTTCAAACATCATATACACATAAATTAACGAAAATTAAACAAAAAAGAAGTTATTGAGTTCAGCAATTTTATTAATAATATAATTTTTGAATTATAGTATAAAAGAAAATGTTTAAAAAAATACCTGAGATGAATTTTTACTGAAAATGAACTATGCTTATCTTTTTACACACTGAAAAACATTCTACATTTATTTTATGATCATAAAATTTTCTTTTTCTTTTAAATAACACAAAAATAACGAAAATTTCAGAATAAACAACTTGCCAACACATCGCCAAATATCTCAATCTATATAAAAAGTCTGATAAAATTCCATAATTTAAACACTAATAGGCACTTAAAATCTATAGATACTTTAAAAGAGGATAATAAACAATTAACTTAAGAAAAGGATTAATTTCATACATAACAAAGAATAATATCGTTTAATTGCAACAAACGCCGCAGCTAAGAGCTAAGACGTATTTTGTGTAGCTATTTTGCATTAATAAAGCAAAAAATCATATAAAATTTTACTTACGATGAAATGAAACAGATCTTCCTTTTGATAAATTCTTTTCTTTACACTCGTATGCACAACAGAATTTAACCATTTTCGATGAATTTTCATGAGAACCTCAGCTGGCTTTCTTACTCACGCATTGAAATAACAAAGGATTCCCTACGAAGTGTCTCGGTCGCGTCCACGAGTCACGTGACGAGGTGTTCTCACATTGCAACCTCCACGAGCAGTTATTCGTATCATAAGTCTATAGATGATGCCGCTTCTTTACGGTATTGTTACAACATCCATATTCAATAATTTCGCAGCTATTTTGTTTGAAAAAATGGATAAAGAAAGACTTTATTTGAACAAAGAATGTATGCGCAAGATAATTGAGTTTGTTTCTGGATGACTCTCTCAAAAAAATAAAACCTTAAATATAACTCTCAAACAGGGATGGCATCACTGATTGAGAACAATAGGATCGAAAACCACTTATATGCTTTGATTTCTGTGTTCAAGAAGGGACAGATAACTCTTCAGAAATTTGGGGAACTTTTCCTTTTACTTCTTTTAATAATTTGGAAAAAGCATACAACTTTCAAATTAAACTAGCTGTGTGGTTGCACGGGCTATCACGAATAATAGGATATTCCGGCGGAGAGAAGTGAGGTCACGAGACCTTGAGATCCGTATATTTTCATATGCCCGCCTGTTTTTTTTCTCTTCAATCAACAAATATTGTCACTTACTTTCCTTAACAAACGTTACGAAGTTAAATACTTTAATACAAAAAAAAATAAAGAAAAAAGCATGAAAACGATTTTTTTCCATTGTTATTAAATCCAAACACAGAAGTTCGCTCAAAAAGAAATACCAACTTCCGTTAAATAAATAAAAAAAATTGCACACCGGATGCGAAACCTATAATAGGGAGACAAGAACTGCCGTGAATGACGCTATGCTGCCAATAGGCAGCGCGTCAATTAATTCATTTGATCGTTTTAATTAATATCTTTGAAATAATTATACTTCGGAATTTCAATAGTCAAAATGGATTCCTTGGTATTTCCCATCTTTTTGGTACTTTCTCTGTATCAGCATTCAGTGGTTCGTGAGAAGATAGCCGACATAGATACATACGTTTATTTACCTCCAGATTTAATAGAAATCATTGAAAATCTAAATGATGTGACATATATTCTGATAAATGACGCTTTAAAAAGATACTATATATAGAGAGTATATAGACATGTTTTATATGAGAGTGTACTGAATTCTTACGACAGAAAAAAAAGAGGGTAGTATAAATCGAATTAAAAGCAAAATATCAGCTTTTGAAGAAGAAAATAACTTTTCTAAGAACCGTACTGCAAATGGCTTTTCTAATTCTTCTATCATTTTAACGTCATCTTTTGCATTTAACTGAAGAGATTAGATGTCCTGAGGCATAATACTGAGATATTTTGGCATTTTGTCCTGATCTGATCCGACTTTGAATAAAATGTCCTTAAGGAAGTCGCTTTTTTTTTTACTTACAATTAAGTAGTTTGTATTTGCTGAAAAGAAAAGATAAATTGATTTAAATAAAAAATTATCTTCTGAAGTACCCTCTTCCCAAATTTTCACTCTGCAGAGAATACTGTCTACCGCCACGAGAAAAAAAAACCCTGAATAGGGTTGCCATAGCAGATCAGTCGAAGAAAGAGGAAACGGGTATAAAATCAACGCAACATTTGGCAAACTAAGCGCACTTCGTTTGTGGAGGAATTCTTTTCGACTGAAAGTACAAAGCGAAATGAGACTTCCGCCGTTTTATCTGTACCAAATGAAATAAAGCCCTTTCTTTCACCCCCAAAATGAAGTGGAATATCCCGTGTCCACAGATTACCGCCTGCGTTTGGGGTTTTTCTGTGACGGTGGATAGTATAGTCATCTGGTTTAGAGAATAATCCCAGCTTCGTAATTTAATTCCCTGAATGTGATTAATTTGTATAAGGCCCGTGCTGTGATGAGAGTCGCTGGTAAAGTAATTTAAACGTCTTTACCAATCTGAATTTTCGACTTGACCACTGATATTCTAGTCCGGGTTTGTGTCAGAAATTTCTGACCAATTAAATTTAACTGAAATACATCATTTAAATAATCATTTTCATTTTATTATCTGAGAATTCTGATTGCCAATATTTGATCCAATTAGAAAATTTCATATCCTTTAGTACAAAGATATTGCCAATAACTTAAGGTAAAGTAGTATTGTACAATAGTAGTGAAAATATCAAGCAGAAAGTTGAGTATCCTGTGTTACTTGGGATCGTTTGATTTTTTTAAAAAAACACAACGTACGAGCATCAAACTTAATGATCCTTGCGAGCGTCATGGTATCCAGGATTGTTGGAAAACCACTCCAGGAGAAAGAGTAGTGTCCAAAGACAATAGGTAAAGTTTCTCCCGTGCCCTTTGGGTCAGACTTACAAGCGAATGGAATGCAGCAAAGGGGTGGAAGGGTTACGAGTGAGGTAAAACGTGCGACCATTGACCGCGAAAGTGCAGAGCGCGCCAAATAGTTTCCCGCCATCGCACATCCTGTTAGAAGCAGTCTTGCGAAGTGCTTAATGTTAACACACAAAATAAAACATGAAAAAAAGAACAACTTTTTATGGACCGGATTTTACTTTTTTAATCTCCTTTTTCTTTTTTCAAATTACTACTTTCCTCACGCGACTACTATACTCCGTCACGCAAGATAGGAGTTGAGTTGTGTGTCCCTGGAGGGCAAGCTCTGCATTCACAAATGTTTCAACCAGATTCGAGACAAGCTGGAAAAAAAAGAAGCGCGTCTCTTTTATTTTAATCGTTCGACCTCTTCTTTAGCGATGTGATATTTCTTTTACTTTTCCCACGTTCGGTTAAAGCGAAGAATATTCGTGAGTGGAATACGTGAGTCGATTTAATCTGGAAATGGATCGAATTGTGAGGAAAAAATGAATTAACTACTTAGAGTTGGAATGAGAAAAAGCATTTATTTATTTTTGGAGAATTAAATGCCCTTTTATCGTAGAAAGATGATTATCAAACAATGCTTTATTTTCGGCATCGCCAAGTTTATCGTTCCTTGAGTTCACTTTCTTTGCTATTATAATCGTCTGCTTTTTTCGAAATGGAATGTGAATTCGATTTAATAAATCCCATTCGTCAATGTCAGATATCAGCTTATCTGTTTTTACACACTCTTCGTTTTGCTTTTCAAAGCGGATGTAGATTTTTAGCTTAAAACGATTTTAAATAATTTCTCATAAGCTATTTTCATGCAAAGAAAATTTGAGAAGAAAAAGAATACATATAAGGATGTTTTCGAAGAATAAGGATGTTGTTTTCCGCCAAAAGTAGTTAAGATTCTCTTTATTTCAAATAAAATATACTTGCAATAAAATATAATGCACTAAATGTACTTGTTGGCAATGTACTTCAACTGGCATTCATGTGCCATTTGTCTTCACATCAAAAATGAGTTTAATTTATATTTTATGTACATTATTCATGCACATTGTTTAATTCATATTTTATACACATTGAATTTATGCAATACGACAATAGCTACATCAATATAAATTCTCTATCCTCTAAGAAATTTTCACAATGAAGCCATTGTCTGTATCAATTATCGTCCCGTTTAGCAATTGGCAGGCCTTAAATCCTACCTAGAAACATCAAACGATATAATAATTTGTTTGTTTTAATGAATTCATTTTCATCCCAGTTACTTCCGACAATTGCTTACATGCGGCAATGTCAAACAATGTTACGCCATCGTTAGAACAACGTCTATCAGTACATATTATCTCAAACATTGAAATAGAACTTTTTAGAAAATTGTTAGCTTTCAAAGTTTTCTATCTTCTATGAAATTTGTCCCCCCCCCCCCCTCCCTCCTTCCCTCTCAAATGTGCCAACTCTTCAAGAAAGTCAAGAATTTCTTTGAATAATTACAAAATTTCTTTTATTTTGTATAACAGGATAAAGGATTCGATTTACACGATCAGAGAAGGAATTTTGCAAGAGAAAAATACGAGTCCACTCACTAACTTTAGTATAAAAATCAACCAGCTTTTTGCAGGGTTGGTAAAGTTATGTCCACATTTGCTTCCCCTTAGTTTTTAGAAATAATTCCTGGTTCTCCTCCAAGCGAAACGCAAATGTGGACCAATTTCCCCTGAAACTCCTCCAGGAAGCCACCTACTCCCATTTATTGCACTATTTCAGACTTCTACCTCAGGTGATACCTAGGTGCTCCAATGTCGCTTCGCCAACAGAAGACGCTATACTGTTCAGCAACGGATTCCGAGACTAGCACTTTTGGACGATTTTACACCGGAAAGGGGTGCCAGGCAGTGAGTCATATGAGTGCATTTCAGGAGTTCTTTGTTAGATCAGGCTCAGTAAAATGTAAACATCGCCCTTCCATTCTGCACTTTCCCCCTATTTTGATGAAAAGAACTCCGCCCGGCGCATGCGTAAAAGCGCGGAGGTTTTCCGAATCCGTTGCTAAACAATACCTCCATTTTATCATGAGTACTTGACTCATGGACTTGTCCAGAGATGCTAGACCAAGTGAGATTAACCCTCTGACTGTGAAATTATTTTAAGTCACTATTTAGCTGCAACGTTTGCAAACATGTTCAAATACCTTAGTGAACAGATTAGCTTGCGAAAAATCGCAAGAGCAACAGAAAATAGACTTGTTTCCTACCCGCGGAAATCCAGGGATACGCAGTCAGAGGGTTAAAACCACCAGTTTGGAGAGTAAGATGCCGTCTCAGGTGTCTTCTGATCATCTGACCATTTGCCGTTCAGTGCCAAAAGTGGGAGGGGGGAAGAACAAAAAATTTAGACTCTCTAAAGGTAGCGGTATAGGGGGTAGTCAACAAAATTTAAAAATTGAGTTGCAAAATTAGCTAGCTTTCTTGGACTCTACTGCGGTTTTTTTTTTGTAATTCCTAGTTTTAAACAGCTAAAATAAAATAAAAATTTAATTTTTCCCCACAAAAAGTGTGGAGAACCTCCCCCGACTCGCCTCCATTTGTTCCGTTCCAAAGGGGGAAAAAAAGCTGTCGCGTAGCTTCCATCTGGGACATTAATCTATGAAATCAAACCAAAATTCGAGGAAGAGGTGAAATTCAATAAAAATCATTCGTTACAACTCTTCGTTCGTGCGTGCGCCATGCACCTTACGCTTTCGCTTTAACTCTATGAGCCCTAACCCGCCTCAAACCGCCCCATTCGACAGAGGCCGGACTCAGGCGGTTTCGGGTGCCTGAGTGAATTTTACGGGAGAAAACTGCCTCCTTTCTTTGTTGACAATTGATGCCCCAAACTTGGGTGTCGTCCTCCTGGAATTTCTGTAAAGAAAGGAAGGATTTCATTCTGTTTTCGCGAACGACAATTTACTTCAGTTTTTGAGGTATTGGAATTCTCACTCTAGCCGGGTTCAGAGAGTTAAATAGTCGTGTTGTATAAAAGTTTCGTTCATCGTCTGTAGAAGACCTTATCTCTCTCTCTCTCTAATCATCTGTACAGTGTCGACATGTTGAGTTTCTGATACTTTACGTTAACTTTATTTTAATCCTTGTTATGTGTATTAAAGTTTCATTTGTTATCAATACGCGTTCGTTCCTTTGAGTCCCGCGCATTTCAGTAATACTCGTAAACAATTTGTGGAAACGTACCTGCCTAGCATTCTTGAGTCGACTACCAATGTAGGATACAACCCAACCTTTCCCATAGAAGTGACCAATACTCCATCTGGATCCTAAATACTAAAAGGTTAAGAGCCGCTTATTTACTCACTGCATTACATTTTATAAAGCACAAGCAGTACGCGCACGGCGTTGCCCGTGGAATCAGGACTTCAACAAAATGAAAAAAAAAAAAAAAAAAACGCCCACAATGACATGAAAAAGTTTTGAATACAAAATCAAAACAAAAGATACACATTATTGATTTTCCCGCTTATTTTTTTTTTTTCGCGATAAACAATAATAAAAAATTGCAACGTGAAAATTATTATACCGCAAGCTAAGTATGCGAGATGAATAAATACGTTAAGATACTGCCGAAAATAATAATCAGTCATTCCATTCAAGGTTATGACGTCACCTCCCCTTCAACCAATCACATAGCCATCTGCGTTCCAAAGAAGTGCCGCGCATTTCTTTGGAACGCATGCGCGAAAAACATTAATTTAAAAAAAACTTGAAAAGATATTGTAACCGTTGTTGTTTTAAATCCGACAGAACCGTTCTACTTATAAACTGAAAAAAATTGAAAATAATAGTTTTATTAGAAAGTCGGATGCAACAAATTTAAAAACGAAACTAACATTTAGATGGCACAACTGACTATTTTTTAAAAATTCAGTAAATTACGTTAAAAATTCAAAACGAACTTCATTAGAACGGAAATCGCGTGCTCTTTCCGATGGTCTATCTATTTTTGTCGTACAATTATTCGAAACCATTCTATTGAGAAATTAGTGCGAAAAATCAACCAAAACAACACAAAACATTAAATAAAAAAATTTCTAGATTAAAATTTAAAATTTCGGCTTCGAGGTGCATTCAGTCACCATTACGACTACCTGTGTGCCAAATTTCATGGCTGTAAGTGCGATAGATTCGTCTGGACATCGCAGACAAACATTGCCTTTTATAAGTATAGATAAAGTACCTTAAATTCTCAATTCTGAAAGAATGCTCTGAAATCGTTCGTATTGTCTTAAAAATCGTTACTTAACACTTGAATGCATACTTTCTATTTTCTTTGTTGCGGAATACGTGATTGAATTTCTTTCCGCTCCACGCCAGACACACAAATTAAATTGGTCTTTTTAGAAATTCTCCTAGGGGACTTTTTTTTAAGCGGAAAGGTCAACGATTAGCCTCCCAGGGAGGTCCGCTGCTAGGTAGTTCTTGGGAAAGGAATGCACACCTGTGAGATGCCGACGGACGTGGCTTGCAAATAACATTTCAAAACTTCGTGGAGGAAATTCCTAAACCAATAAATAGCCTCACAGTATGTGTTGCCTACCTGCGGTAACGTGCGAGAGATAAAAGTTATGGAGCTGGATCAGGTTTTCGTTAAAGACATTCTTTTAAGTTGTTTTGCCGTCGGTCGGAGGTAACGTTCCCATAATTGAAGCGAACTTTAAAAAGAAAGTACCGTCCTGTAATTTCTGTCAGCTTGGAAGAGATGAGTATTAGTCATCTTGATAAGTTGAAAATAAAAAGAGGTATTCCGGTTTTCAAGTTTTTGTTGTTTTGTATTTTGTTAATAAAAGCAAGTTTTATGTCGTACGTGATTCGTATGTGGTAAATTCTAGTTTCGTAAACTAAGTAGAATTTAAATAATATTTGCCACCTTTTTTTTAATGTTTTTTTTTCTTTCCCGTGGTTATTTTTATTCAGTTTGCGTATCGCATCTTCTACCGAGAGAATCGGATCTCTGAAAAGAGAAGGTTTTTTAACTTGTCTGTCCTCAGATATTAATAAACCGATTGATTACAGCAGATCCTTTTCGATTATCAGACCTATCTGCGTCTGTACTTAGTTTGCTGATAAATCTGTGTACTCTTTTTTTTTTGTTATTGTTGTTAATCTTGCAAATTTAGCTATGAATAAATTATTTAGCAAAGAGGTTAAAAAGAGGGAGTAAAAAGAAACTATATTAAACTAACCAACAAACTAATCTATATTTGCTTTTTGTGATCTTGTTTTGTAGTAGCTTTTAGATAACTCTAGAATTAAAAAAACAATAAAAAAAGGGGGGCGAAGACAAGTAAATTCCGCAAGATGCGAGTTAAACATGTTTTTGACAGAAAAAAAATATATGACCGGGGAACACTGCAGAACAGCAACAGGCTTGGGAACCATACTTTTGCCAATTAAAGCTCTATATCAAAGTACCTTCTGTTACGCGAACATAAATTATATTTTTATCAAAAATGTGAAGACGGCTGAGCTCATTAATCAACTAATATTATTTCTTTTATAGTCCTGGCATTTTAAACAAGAGGTTAAAAAAAGGATTTATTTTAAGGACAATTCATTATAACTCATTTTCCTTGTGAAGTTCATAAAAATAACATAAAAGATCCTTTATGGATAAAAATCCATTGATTATAGTGCTGCAAAAATTCTTTTATATTTTTCAAATATATTTTAATATAAAGTATAATCCTCAGGTTAATATCTCAAAATATTGGAAACAGTAATTAATTTGAAGATTTGTCTTTCCAGAAATTCACCGCTGCCGCCGCCTCCGTCAAGGACATGAAAAGTCGTCCTAGTGACTCCGAACTCCTCGAGTTGTATGCTCTATACAAGCAGGCCACCGTCGGAGACTGCAACATCGGTGAGTAAAAGTTATTTGACTTGTGGAGAGAATCATCAGACCGAGAAACGGTTGGAGATTCGAGATAATGGCCATTTGGCTGCAAAAAGCATCCACTTGAACTCGATTGCGATCTCTGTCAGATAGCTGGCAAAGATAATAAATACCAAATGGGACAAATGCGTCGGTTATATTTCGCATAACTAAAAATGGCAAATTAATTCTAAGTTATTCGAACGTGCGCTTCATTTTGTTCTAAGATAAGTGAATATTTGTTTTGATGCGTTTTATTTAAAGTTAAAGCCAATTCCCCTCCTCTGTTTTTCTGTTATTTTCAACCCTTTGTGAAGGACCGTTACGGCCATTTCACGCGTGTCATCGACAGGGCCGTCTTATTAAATTTAAGCGCCCTGGGCTAAAATAATTTGGCGCCCCATCAGAATGTTAACTAAGAATTTCAGCGCTTATTGTCAAACGAAAGTACCTAATTAATATAATGATTGAACATCTAAAAAGATAAAGAATAAGGATGAATATCCAACAAGACACAAAAATCAATATAAGCAATTTAATTGGTGTGCGCAAGTTCAGCAGTATCCAGGGAAAAATTGCGAAGTACAAAGTAAATAAAAATTGAATCTGCATGGATGAATGGCCTCTGATGAAGTCATCCACCGGATTCTTACTGTTGTCTGCTATTATTTTTGTATTTTTAACTCTTCAACAAATAAAATTCCCTTTATTAGTATTTTTATTTATTTTGTAACTAATATAATAATTGAGCAAAAGAGTCACATGTTCTTGTTCTGTGATTAAAGCTTTGCAATTTCGTCATCGGCGCCTTTTCAAAATTGTATTTTGTAAGCCAATTTCCGCCATCCCTGATCGTATATATGGTTAGTTTTATCGGTTACATTGCATAAAATGTTGTGTATTTTTTCTATTCTCTTCAATATATTTATTAAATACAAAAATATAATAATAAACTTAATATTTAAATTAACACAATTAAAAACATAATCACACTTTGTATTTCATTTAAAATTTTTAAAATCATTTATTTAATTGACATAATATGCATTTTAATTTATAATATAAGATATACAATAAACCTGTTTACGTAGCATCACAAAATCCATGACTGCCTAATTAAAAGCCCTCGTCATATTTTTATTTTAACAAATTTAAAATTATAATTTAAAAACTTTTGGTTCAAAATTAAAATAAAATCGATGTAGTAAGTCTCAAGCGACTTTGGATCAACGGCGCTTCTGGACTCCAGCACAATTAACCCAATGGATAAAATAACCCTGATAATCACTTATTCTTTTGCTCCTATTCATTCTTCCCGGAAAATCTGTCAATTTTCCTTTAGTTCTAAATTAACCTGCGAAAAAAAGAAAGTTTTTCACATTTATTCTGGAATTTCTGAGTAGAAAAGTTTCCTGGACACTGAAAATAGTTTGATTGGCTTAATTTGATTCCGTTCGCTGCGGGCGACTAGTTCAAAGTGGTATTTTTAAAAGCCAACCTTGAATCCAAATCGTTGATTGACATTAAAATTGCTTGTTACAAAGCTTAAACCAAGGTTACAAAATATGAACTATGATCAAGCTTTTTAGTGTTCCATACCGTAGTCAGCCTTGACACTTTTATACTTATGGCAATTATTTACGTATTAATTTTTAATATACTTTTTAAATTATGAATATCCATTAGTATTAACTACAATGCAAATATACTTTATAATTAATAAACTTTTGAAGGGAAGAACGGATGTCTTTTAAAATTTTTTTCTAAAACAAAAATATTTTGCAAAGTAAGCACACTGAAATAAAAAAAAAGATGAACTAGTTAAGTTTTTAAATATAAAATCATTTTTGTGGCTGATTTTATCGGAACTTTTTTTCAAATCCAATTATGGTTTTGAATATTTGTGAGAGAAATCATCTTAGCTTCGATTTCGCATTATTTATTTCTTATAAATATTTATGTGAACAAATGAATATTTTTTAAAACAACATCTCTCATCTTAGCGAATATGGTTCTAATAAATTTTTCCATTATAATTTTCTTGTTATATACAATAAATAGATGTTATAGATTCTTCTATGGCAATAATGGTCAAACTACAGCCTGATCTGATCTTCTTAGACGTTCTATCCGGATCGCCATAGATTTTAAAATAATAGTATAGAAATTTTATAGATATTATAATTGCCATATTTATAGGAAAAAACTATATTTATAGCAAAATATATCTTTTAGAAATGTGCATTCATTCATCGCATTAAAAATAAATAAGTTTTTAAATAATATTTTTTGAGTCCTTATTGAATTTTATAATAAATTATATTGTCCAGCAATTTTTTTTGTCTTCCCCTAAAAAAATTTTCTCCTCCCTATCCTATGAAGGTACGTCTAGTTTAGTGTAGGAATTATAATTAAAAAAATATTTGCGGGATAAATTTATTAGGTTCAAAAGTTTAAATTATTAAAAAAAAGTTGCGAGAGAAATAATTTAGTCATTTAGATTTTCGAAATCCATTCATGGAATCTTGTTTCATTGAACTTAATTTAAGAATTTGCAATATAAATTAAAGATACCTTAAGTATAAATTCAACTAAATAAAAAATTATTAAAAAACAGGTAAAAAAGTTTATTAATTCTATCTAAATTTTTGCACATTTTTCAAAGGAATTTGATAACAATTTTTAAATATTTGTTTCTTTCGGTTTCAGGCAGTAGCTGATAGCTGAACTGTGAAATGTTATAAAAGTTTTTTTTAGTCTCCGAGAGTTTTAATTTTCATCTAAATCAATATTTCTTTGTTATGCCCTCCGAACGTAATTTTATTATCTCGCCTCTAATTGTGTCGATAATTGTTGATTTCGGCTTATAAAACATTTTTTAATAACCGGTAACAAGATAGGAATGATTTTTTCTTTCATTGTTGCTTTTTAGTCTTTCATAAAAATCACATGTGCATAATACGCACAAATGCAAACTATAAGCATGGAATTTTGAATAAATAACTTTGTTCATTGTGTTTTTCCCAGTATGAAAAAGAATACTTAACGCGGGTTCATCGAACTGGTAACTTCTAAAACATTCTGTGTTAACATTTTCCTTAATTTAGAATAAAGCAGTATACAGAATGCTGGTTTTTTTTGTGATCAGTGAATGACTCTTTTTTTTTTTCAGATCAACCAGGTGCACTGGACCTGAAAGCCAAAGCAAAATGGGAAGCATGGAATGGAAAGAAAGGTAATGCATATTTATTTTTCGTGATGGAGAGACAGAATAATACGATAGGAAAAATTACTTTTTTGGAGGAATTCGGAATTTCAGAGTGTGAATGAAACGTTATTCTTTGCGTTATCCTGTTTATTATGCTTATTTAAAACTAAAAGTGACAAAAAATAAGAAAAAGAACATAATCATGAAAGAAACTGATTGTTGCCAGTTGAGAAATTTAAATATTCATCAATTGTTCTTGCTTATTTTGATAAGTTGCTTCTTAATAAAACTCATTGTTTTTTTCTGAAAATTGATAAATATATAGTAATAAATCTTTTAGTCAAGATAATGATAATATTTTGTAAAGATGTCTGGAAAAAAATTTCTCAGATATATTTTTCCTTTAATCCAAAATTTTCAAGAATAAATGTTATTTAATTTGTCAAAAAGGTATTTTTTGTTAACCACCAAAATCGAATCAGCTGCAATTCATCGCACAGCAGATTTTTTTATAACAAAATTAATTTTCGAAATTTGCAACTATGAATTTTTTTCCCTTTATTCTGCCGCGAAAACACCTATATCTCTGAATGTCTGAGAGATGATTCTTATTTGCAAAACTTCTACTATTTGCGCACAAATAAAGTTCATATTGACGCCTTAGATAACTTTTTCTCTCGAAACATTTGTAATATAAAGTTACTAATATAATAGCCCAGATCTCACGGTAACGCTCTGACGTCACCAACAATAAAACTCAAGCCATAGCACCGCGAGATGTATTATTTCATAACAGCATTATTTCATTGTTAGGGAATCTAAATTTCAGTAATTTTAAATTCAAAAGAGTAATTGTCGTTCTAATTTCAAATTTAATTGCTCTAAAATAGTGAAATAAAATTTTCTATCGATTGATATAAAATTTATCTCTCTATGATCAATAGTTCCCGAGAAATTTTAAATTATATTAATCCTATATTTCAAATTAATTTCCGTTTTTTAATAGAAAGTAGTAAATTACGTCAGTGGTATATCATGCGCGTGATATAGTTTGGACGCCACGATGCATCTGATTATTTATTGCAATCGTGATGATATAATTTGATAACATTTTTTGGCAACGTTTGACAAGCAGAGAAGTGTTTTGTGTTGAAACTAGATTTTCTATCTATAAAGATTATATCTACTAGATTTTCTAGATTTTTTTAGATCAAGAGGTTTTTTGAATAAAGAAATATGTAAATAAAAAATACATATTTCCCGTCATAAAACATGTTTATTTTATTTGTTTTCAATCAATGTTAAACATTTCTCTCGCATATATATATATATATATATATATATATATATATATTTAAACACGTCGAATTTGACGGGAAATCTCTCGAATGAAGAGGAAATTTGCACCCGTCATACCATGACGGGTTATTTTTCTAGTATATATAATCTAAATAATAACTAAACTAAACAGTGAAAAAACATATTTTATAAATTCCACTTTATTAAATCGTTTAAATAAAACTGTAACCTTTATATTATCAGTGGTCAAGTAGCAAATTAAGTAATGCCGGAACGCTGTAACCTGGGTGACAAATATAGCGCTGTTAAGAAGAAGGTTTTTACAATTTTTTCTTGTTTATTTCTCGGGGGAAAGCAGTGCCGAAAAGGTATTCCGGCTTCACTACATCCCTGTATACTACATCTAATTTTATTTAATGACTATTATCAATGGCGGCGAGTCGGAGAGGGGGGCAGTCGCGCCCTACATTTTGCTGAAAAAAAAAATTTATTTCATTTTAGCTGCCTAAAACTAAGAATTATTAAAAAGCCATAGTGTCCGGGAAAGTTAGTTAAGTTTGCAGCTAAATTTTTAAATTTTGTTGTCTACCCCTATACTCCCAGATACTTTTAGATGTCTATAAATTTTTTTGTCCAGCTACTTTCTCCATAGTAGTTGGTCTAAGGGTGTGTCGGGAAAGAAAAAAAATTATGACGCTTTTAGCGCTAAAGTTAAACGCTTATAGCTTCGTAACCAAATAACATAGAGAGTTGGTTTAGTTTTCAGAGAAAGTTAGATATATTGAAGATTACAAACATAATTTTAGAATTTGTAATTACGGTTTAGTCACAGCCGAGTTGCAAAGTTGGTGAAAATCACAAAGAATTTTACATAGAGTCACATAGTCACACTAGACTAATAGTCACTACAGAGCTAATAGTCACATACAGCTACTTTAGTCGCAGTAAGTCACAGTTCAGTAAGGTAAGTAAGTCTACGCCCCTCAATCCCAGCGGCCGTTTCGCAGAGACAGCCTCCCGTCGATTTTTTTCAAACCCAATCGCCGCCACTGGTGATTGTAAATAATGTACTGTTTTGTACTAAGTACAATGAACAAGCAGTTGGAACGTTGAAATCTCTCTTATTTGCTTATTTGTTTTTACTGAATCACCATAGTGATGTCGCTAAACAGTCTGCCGAGACATTTCTTTGTCGCGTTGTCAGCGAAAGAGACAGAACAAAAATCGATGATGTTTTGAAAAAGTTTGCAGCTGCTAGTTAGCGAACGGATTCGCTTTATTTTAAAGATTTGTCTGAAGTTCGATGGTTTGTTTATAAATGTCTCTCAACTTAATCTGAAACAATTTTGCAATCAAAATCATAGTAGTTATGTATTTAATATTATTGCTTTAAAACGGTAAATGTAAACTTTTTGTTAACGATTCTCTTTTCTAAAGCCCTAAATTGATTCGAAATGAGAAAATTTTGATTATACAGTTTTTCAGACGATTTTGAACTGATAACAATTTTACTGCATTTTAATTGTTTTACCTTTCATTGTTAGCATTTCTAATTGCTAATAGATTTGGTCTTTATCCAGAAAGAAAAAATGCACTTTTTTAAAGTTAAACGCTTTATTTTTAAATATATATTTATTTTTCACTTATTTCATTATCGAAAGTTAATTATTACACTCGTGCAGAAAATAATTCGATATATTTATTTTAATTAATAAAATTTTTTTAAATAAAAAGTTTGCTATTTTTTATACTAGGTGAATATACGCTTTCAGTTTAAATTATCGTAAATGTAAAATATTTTAAATTTGAAGTAACGCATGTGTGAAGATAAGCATGTAGTTAATGTAAAATTTGTCAAAATAAAGTTAAGGTATTATTATTAAAATCATTGTTGGAAAAAGTATTTTCTTGCACTTCCGAAATCTGAAAACCAGTAATGAGATTAACCTGTGGTTAGCCTTCATCATGTAATCGTCATTAGCCTTAGTCAAGTAATCACCTCATCGCATTTTGCACTGGCGATTTATTCCCACACTAATGATTACATTTTTTAATTGCTTCCTGTTCCAAACTTCAATTAACCGTCACTCGTTTAACTATTAGTTTCTATTATCTTCACCGTTTAAAAACGTACGTTTATAGCACTAATCGGGCACTAGAGTTTGCCCGACGAGGGGGCCCGATTTGCCCGACGGGGGGACGAGTGTAATGAAATTGGTCTCAAATTTTCTTCAGGTTATTATTTACGTACTACAGTTGAATACCCCGTACAAAAATTTCCCTCGGCGGGATACAAAATTTTTCCCCGACGGGGGGGGGGGGGCCACCCCCGCGACCCGGGGGCCCCGTTGGGGCCCCCCCTGGGGCCCCCCCTGCTACACAGGAGTGGCGTTAGAGTCTGCCCGACAAGGGGCATGGTCTTCCCGATAGGGGGGCAGGACCTGCTGTACGGGGGAGGGATGCAATGAAATTGATCTCAAATTTTCACCAGATCTATATTTATCTATTAGTTCAATACCCCGTTGCGTGAATGGGGTACACAGCATCCCCAACAAGGGGCTTTGACCCTCCCGGTTTCCCACTGGCGCCACCCCTGGTACTACAATACATTTCTACTCTTATATTGATCGTTTTGTAAAATTAAATACAATATGTATGTATTATTCATTTTGAAAGTATTTTATTTTCATTTTCTTCCCAAGTCATCAGTGAAATCACGTTACTGTACATATGTATCAAGAGATTTCCGTTATCCGTAACATCCCTCTTCCGGACGGTGACGGTTAATAGAAAACTTCTAGAACAAAAGATCTCAAAACTCTCAAGCGAATTCTTATTGCTCATAGGCTTTGTGATTATTCTGAAAGAATAGTTTTGTCCAATAATTCAGTACTTTACTTCTTACGTAACTAAATATGAAAACTATGCTTTGTACTCTAAATTATCAGCCAAGAACCCACTATTATCTTTATTTTCTTATATACTCTAAGCGATTCTTTAAACCTAGCAAACTTCCTTTGAAGATAACCTAATCAGATTTACAATGTTTCCTGTCTATCTTTTACAGGAATGTCTCAAGATGCCGCTAAAGAAGCTTACGTGTCCTGCGCTAACGCACTCACCACTAAGTACTGAGCTTATATTTGCAGATCTTCATTTCCTGTCGCAGAGACAAGAACAGATAAAGAAGATACCCGTGAAAAAAGATATGATTCGGAAACAAAAATCATAATTTATTGTATCATCAGTAACTCAGAAAAAACCTATTTGTTCATGCATGCATAAAAAAGTACTTATTGTAAAAACTAAAACCAAAAAGAGACATTATTTCCGCGAAATTTTTAATTTTATTGAATTCAGTTTTACAATAACTGAAATTTTAAAGCAATTATTATTTATTGGCTAAAATTTTATGTTAATTTCGACACGTATCTAGTTATTTATCTTTTCAGACCAGTATTATTTTGCCATGAGAAAAATTGACTTTGTCTGTCTAGTCTGTTCTCATTTCTCTTGACTTCACTTCTTATCATATAAAAAATAAAATGCTATTTTTCATACATAACTGTTCCTAAGATTGCGTCTACACGAATGTTTTTTTATATGATGGAATAAAAATCTTGAAAATTGCTTCTGTCTTCATTCTTTTTGCATATTTTTCTTAAACATTTTCCTTTCTTCGAGATGAAGAACTTTTCTTTAAAAATTACATAAGAAAATGTGGAAGGACGTAATTTTGTGATGAAAGTAGACTAAATTTTAGGTTTCGAAAGTACATCATTCAACAGAATCAATTCTGCTCACGTGATACACTTTTAATGTTCCACGGTAATTTAATTTTAGCTTCCATTGTGTATTTTGCAAGAGGAAAAAGGTCGTCACATTTCAACGTGCACTTAGATTTTAGATGACGTGTTGAGTTGCACTTGTCATGCGACAATGACGTACGTGAATAGACTCAATAACAGATAACAAAACTTGATTTATAGAAAAAAAAATTAGTTTCGTTTTGTGATTACGAAAAGATCTTCTTAAATTAAAGAAAATCAAGGTGTCTTCAGATGGAATGCGAGAAAAAAATATTCAGGATATTCCACTTCGGTGTTGCTGAATTAATATTCACAGAAATTTTCATGAATCCATTTGCTTCTTCTAAGCTTGATTTAAAAAACAAACACCTGGCGTAAATTACTAATATAATAGCCCAGATCTGTCTCTCAGTAACTCTCTGAGGTCACCGACAATAAAACTCGCGCCATAGCACTGCGAGACGATAAACAGCATTATTTCATTGTTAGAGAACCTAAATTTCAGTAATTTTAAATTTAAAAGAGTAATTGTCGTTCTAATTTCAAATTTAATAGCTATAAAATAGCGAAATAAAATTTTCTGTCGATTGATATAAAATTTATCTCGCTATAATCAATAATTCCTGAGAAATTTTAAATTATATTAATCATATATTTCTAATTATTTTCCGTTTTTTAATAGAAAGTAGTAAATTACGTCAGTGGTATATCATGCGCGTGATATAGTTTGGACGCCACGATGCATCTGATTATTTATTGCAATCGTGATGATATTATCTGATAATATTTTTTGGCAACGTTTGACAAGCAGAGAAGTGCTTTGTTTTGATTAGAATTTCGAAAAAGAAGTCCTTTGAAATTTTAACTTTTGACTTACGTTTGACAAGCTGAGAATTTCATGGTTATTGAATTATAATAAAATTGTTAAACAACAAAAAATACTTCACACGGAATTTACCAAAAGGTTTTTTAAATAAAGAAATATGTAATTTAAAAAATATTTCCTAGTATTATTTATAAACCGCTTATAGAGAGTCACAATGACTCTAGGCACGAGGACGTGTTGGTGGTGTTATGTCTAGTATTATTTATATTTACCGTACAAAAGACTACGATTTAATAACACTAGTTACCGCAAAGGACACAGATTTTGTTACGTCGAATTTAGTGACAACTCACAAATGGAATATGTTCACAAGTGATAGATTATTAACTAATTAATAATGTCGAAGATTTGTTTTTATGCTCGAATTTATCAAATCTTAAACATTATTAGCATTATTTTCAATTAGTCAATATCCTATAATAGTGAACATATTCTATCTGTGAATTGCCACTAAATTTGGCGTAACAAAATCTGTGTCCTAAGCGGTAACTAGTGATATTAGATCGTAGTTACCGTATAGGACACAGATTTTGTAACGCCGAATTTAGATTAAAAATTGACACAAATTGGATTTGTGTCAATTTTTTTTCAGATTACACAAATGGAATTTGTTCACAAATGATAGAATATTAACTAATTGACAATAATGTTTAAGATTTTATTTTATGCTCGAATTTATAAAATATACTCTTTATAAAAAGAATATCATTGCTCTAGCTCGGGAATGTCAAACTCAAATGCTAGCTCGGGCTAAACAAACAAGGTTTAAGTATACATGGACCACAAAAAAAGAGAAGAAAAAATAATAAACTTACATTTTTTTTAGAAACACATATTTATTTCGAAAACACTGTATAAAACAGAACAAAGGCGACGGTAAACTTAATACAGTACAACCTCGAAAATCCAGAATGCTCGGGGGTTTGGAAGGGCTGGATTTCGGAAATTGCCTGATTTTAGATAACTTACTTAAACCAATAGAGATGTCGCAGTTCTGGTGTCACCGTGTAGGTAAGTTACGTCACAATTAAGCGTGCATATGTGGATGTCTTCAGAACAGACCCGAGAGTCTCAAGGCAACGGCAAATGGTTGTCTTGGTAACGCGTCTGACGTTTACGCATGCCTAACCAATCGAGACGATGCTGATCTACACGTTGACGTCAATTCCAACAACTCCATATAAAAACGTTTTAAACAATAAAAAATGATATAAAGACAAAAAAATAGTAGTTTAAAATGAATAGAATGACTGGAATTTCCGCATCTTGCCTCAAGCGTTCTAGTTTAAAATTTATTTAGCTAATTTTTTTCTCGTCGTGAGTTGAAAAAAATCGTCCGGTTTTCGGAAGTTTCCGGATTTCAGAAGTCCGGATTTTCGCGGTCGGACTGTATTTCTCCTTTCTGACACATGGCATGTCTTCTCTACTGTAGTCTATCCTACGTCGATGGATATCTCATCCGCAGTGTGTAATTTCAAAACTGATCCAACGTGAATATCAGTAATTCTGAATCTGACAGAAGACTTATTTTAAGCTGAGTATTCACGAGAAAGCTAGCTATGCCATTTGTCCTAAAACTTTTTTCCCACCCATGTTAGTAGAAAAAAAATTAGGCAAAGCATTCACGTATGTTCCAAAGTTTGTTTTGAGATAAGGTTCAAAGTAGAAGAATTCCTGCCACTCAGACACCTCTTCCCCCATGCGGGGGATTTCGAGTTTCATTTCTAGTCTCCACGCGAGGTGCCAATGTAGGCATATCCTTTGCTTTGCCGCCACCCTCGCATGGAGGTCTCAAATTGGAATAAGCTGATTGAGTTTTGGATTTTAAGTTCTTCTGAATTCCACCATTTCGAATCATTTACTCCAAATTTGACAGGTTTTCGACTTGACGATAGGTTTTAACTTCCCGTGTTCCAAAAATTCCATTTTGGAAGAGCGGTGAATGGCCTGCTTTATACACTAAGTGAAAACAATTACTTCCATCGATATGTACTTACAAACATATTTCAATTCTAAATGACACTTTTCGAGTGTTTTCAAATATTTGTAAAATTCAGGCATCGCAACTTCACTGTTCAAATCTGAGCAGCACTGTATCTTACCTCCATTTGGTTTTAAAATCTTCAAGCCTTATTTTAAATTCAGTTCTAAGGCTTAAAATTTTGTTACATACTGATCTGTTTGCCGGGCCACAAACATATTCGTTGCGGGCCGCGAATATGACATCCTTGCTCTAGATATTCGCATATACATTTGTCGATGCAAATCCATTGACACCCACAATAGGTCTTACTAAATGGATTCAATTCGTGCTCACGTGATATTCGTCAAATATGTCTCGTTAATTTATTTATTTTTTCCTCCTGCACAATTAGCAGGAAGAAAAAAAAAAGTGATATCGTAACAGAGAGTAAGACCATGCGTATCTAAATGTTGTATGATTTGCTCAGTTACGTCTGTGATATGATTGTGATTTCATTTCATTTCGATTATGCTTTGAGATTTTTGCTTGCCATTCGGTCGCTTTATCTCCATTTTATGATCGTGATAAACGTCCTCTTGTCATAAAGTAATAGTTCTCGTATCCGTTGTACACAAAAAGATATCATTGTAAATCATTAAAAAATTCAACCTCGATATTTTGATGAAACTCCACATTACTGAGCTCCGAAAATCTCTTTTTTGGAATTTGTCTGCGAACATATTAACTCAAAAGCAGAACAAGTTAGACGAATGAAATTTAGAATGCAGTTTTGAAAAACTGTATACACTGCTGGCCAAATGTTAAGGGCGATTTTTAAGATGCGAATAATTAGGACTTAATATGGATACAATAGTTCGCAATCAATTGCAGAGAATCGTGGGTTATACACTTGTCGGAACTCACATTTTACAGTACAGATTTGGTCACGAGGGCATTTAGGGGGTCGACCAGAAAGTAAGGAAGACTAAAAGGTATTTTGGCCCACCCCGCTTCACAGAAAGCTGATTATGATTTGAAAGTTTCATCAATGGTTTTGTTTGATGTACTTAATAGTATTTAAATGCATTTTCGTAAAAATAGCAATTATATCCGGGAAAATATAAAGGTTTCTTTAAAAAATAACAAATTTTCCTGCATGCTTTTTGCTCATAACATGCAGAATTTTCAACCAAATTGCACGACACTTACAAAATACTTGGCAACATATAAAAGAAGCATTGTATTAAAATTTCCATTCAATACTTTAAATATTACAAGAAATATGAGTATTTATAGTAAATAATTTTTTACTGCGCATGTGCTAACGTAGCATAATTTTTCTTTCATAACTTCAGAGCCAGATATATAGGGCAACTTATATAAAAGTTTCAGTTCATTATCATTAATATTCAGAAAGATATCGGCATTGCAGCGAGTTAAATTTCGGTATACTCTAAGAGAAGAAGAGAGAAGCTAAATAAATGATGAGGGATCTTGCACAAATTGATCTTTTTTAAACTTGAATCTTCGAATAGTAATATTGAATTTTATCAAAGTTGAATATACTGAATACTCGTGCATACTTATAAATTAAATACATAATTTAAATTGCATTTCGATGATAACTATTCAAAGATTCAAGTTTAATAAATTTCAGTTACTGCATGGACCCTCATCATTCAGATTCTCCTAGAGTGTATCGAAATTCACCTCGCTGCAATGCCGATATCTTTCTGAATATTCACGATACTGAACTGAAACTTTTAAATAAGTTGCCCTATATATCCGGCTCTGAAGTTATGAAAGAAAAATTACGCTACGTTTCGTACATGCGCAGTAAAAAATTATTTACTACAAATACTCATTTCCTGCAATATTTAAGGTATTGAATTCAAATTTTAATACAATGCATCTTTTATATATTGTCAAGTATTCTGTAAGTATGGTACAATTTGGTTGAAAATTCTGCATGTTATAAGTAAAAAGCATGCTGGAAATGGGACTTTTTAAAGAAACCTTTATATTTTCCCGGATATAATAGCTATTTTTACGAAAATGCATGTAAATACTACTATGTACATCAATCAAAACCATTGATGAAACTTTCAAATCATTATCAGTTTTCTGCGAAACGGGATGGGCCAAAATACCTTTTAGTCTTCCTCACTTTCTGGTCGACCCCCTAAATGCCCTCGTGACCAAATCTTTACTGTAAAATGCGAGTTCAGACAAATGTATAACCCACGATTCTCTGCAACTGATTGCGAAACATTGTATCCATATTAAGTCCTAATTATTTGCATCTTTAAAATCGCCCTTAACATTTGGCCAGCAGTGCATCTGTGCCAAATTTTGGACAAAGTTCATTTACGGGAAGTCTATTTAGATGTGCAGTGCACCAGGCTTAAGGGGCGCCATGAAGACAACACATTAGTACGTTTACGCCATTTTTTAAAGACAAATATGACGAGAGGGAGGAAAAAAATAACACCATGACCCGGATGCCACTTACCCTCGCTCCGCCACTGTTCATGTGAACATGATAACTAAAAAAAAATGAAACAAGCTACATGACTGAAGTTCGACATTTGGTTTTATACCAGAATTGAAGAAACTATGTGTCAAATTTTAGACCAAATCCGTCTACTGCTTGACTATCTGTCTGTTCCTGTGGATGTGAACGTGATAACTCAAAACTGAATAAGGTAGATAACTGAAATTTGGTGTTTGGTCTTGACACTAAAATTGCATATCTATGAGAAGTTTGGACACATTCAGTCAATGAGAAGAACACATTCCTTTATCTTCTCTATATAACGAAGCTAGATACAAAATGTGCCATTTTGGGGAAGTTTGTGAGAAAGTCGAAAGAAGAATATTTCAGCTGGTTGCTATTTTACGTAGAATAAAATTACTATAAAACGTGATACTTTCTTGCACGAATTATTAAATTTAAAAAAAACGATGTGTAGTCAAGGAATTTTGAATTATATCACGCTCCTCGGTTCTTTTCCGTTGTTGCTTTTGTTCAAATGTATGAACTGACAACTTCCTTACTGAAATCTAAACAAACCGCTTCAAATACGATCATTTTAAAATAGTAGATCACTGAATACCTGCTCGTTAAGAATGTTTTTAATCCACTCTCCTAAGCGAGAAAAAAAATCGATTTAATTCTATATATCCATTTTTCTTGTCTGCTTGGCCAATTTAGAGATACGAAGTTATAACAAAGAGATAACAAAGTTGCACGCAACAGACGCGTAACGTAGGATGCGCCATTTTTAAACGAAGTTTCTTTTGTTTCGAATGCAATGGAATAAAATAAAAAACTGCAATTAGTGTCGCTTGGCTTCCGTCGTAGTTTCCCGGGAGAACAGGTCGGGTCGCCTCTGATGCGCATCCTTTGGATGCGAAAATAATGGGCCTTGTGTACAAATAGGAATACTCTGATGCTGCTTCGATTTCTGGTTTGAATTTTTCCCGCCATATTCTTTTACTCTTCTTTTCCTGTGGCGAATAACGAAAGAAGATTTAAGATTTTTTTGCTAATCTTATTAGAATTTAAGTTGAAAACCCATCATTAGACTTTTTTACAAAGATTCCTTTGCTTTTTTTAATATAAAAGTAATAGAATTTTCGAAGAATTTGCATTCCAGTGGGATGTTACGGTTTAATG
Source organism: Araneus ventricosus (assembly GCA_013235015.1). Classification (NCBI taxonomy): domain Eukaryota; kingdom Metazoa; phylum Arthropoda; class Arachnida; order Araneae; family Araneidae; genus Araneus; species Araneus ventricosus. The sequence goes on along the minus strand of BGPR01002485.1, from coordinate 50,972 downwards.
GAGTTCCCGTGAGTAATCTGAAGAAAACTATATTCACATTGATTGAAAGGGCGAAAGAGCTGCTTTACAAACATAATCACAGTTGTGAATTTATCTCAGTCTATTAAATTAAAGTACGAGACCGTGTAAAAATGTTAATAAAATAAAAAAGGAATCTTATCCAAGTCCTCTAAAATAATTTTATCATGCGAAATAAGATAAAGTAAGAGTTTATTATAAAAGTTTGAATTGAATATTAATTAGAAGAACTTTTGCGCATTTAGGAACGTTATTGTTCTTTAACCCTTTTGATAGGAGTCAAGTATGTGCCGCCCCGATTTTCTTCAGATCTCCTAATCCCAAATATGGGATATAAATTCTTTGTCTGGCGTATGGGCTGGGATAGTGGATTCTAAGGCTCTGCTGTTGGACAGATCAAGAAAAATGATATCGAACTTTTCCTGCCGAGAAGGTATCATTCCATACAGGGCGATACAAAAGAATGAAGTCACTAAGTCAAATGAAGACAGTTTTTTGCATACTAATACCGAGAATACAATAGACGCATTCTTTGTAAGAATTTTTGTGATACATTGCGATTTTTAACAATTCTTTGATCTCAAAATACATCTATGCAACCTAATTTGACATCGATACCTATAGTTTAAGAAAATCTTATCTATTCGCAAAATGTACAAGATAGAAACCTCTCAATAAACGGATTTTGACGCAGTACGCCGTAAGTATTGAAAAATATTCAAATTGGCCAGATTTTCGTCAGATCCTGGAATCAGTAAGGAGAATTTTCAAATTTTACTGAAAATCTTATAGTAATCATCTACTAAATACCTTATAGTATACTGCACCTTAATATTAATATATTAAGGTGGAATGAAAATATGTGGTATTTTCAATCAAATGAAAAGGCAGTTAAATTTTGAGGTATAAGACAGGTAAAGCTGAACATTCTCAGCAACACCGTTCCACACTATTTGAAGCACCTCACACCAAAACCATCATTAATGCTGAAATCCAATGAGAATTGGTGCAGTATTGTCAAAAAGTTTGGATTTTCATCCGGTCCTATTTTCCATTCAACGCGATATGCCACAAAACTGAAATACAATCATGGGAAGGAGTAGCGAGGCTCTTTCACAAAAGTGAAAAGCACAAAATGGAGAAGAGGGAGTGAAGCTCTCACGGGAAAGCGAGGCAGGAGGTAACGTTTTGAAAGCAGGAGGGCTAGGCTCAATAGCCCTAGGGGATTGAAGTGACCGGTTGTGTGGTTTGGATGGAGCCTCCATGAAAGACCCACCTAACGGATGGATTGAAAAGTGGAAGTGTGCGCTCCAAACAAGCTGAAACACTGCACTCATGAATGTTCAGCTTGCTTAAGTGCACTGGTACTCCACAATTTACGCCATATTAATAAAAAAGCTTTTTCAGCAAAAACCATGTTACTGACCAACAACAGTTACTTATTGGCTGAGTTTTTTATTAGTATTTTACACCAACTTGTTTTCCCAAATTTAACCTTTAAATTATGTATAAGCAAAATCCAAGGCATCCTCTTCAGACCGTGATTTCAGTAGAGAAACAGGAAAGTACCTTCTCTCCCTTTCAAATCGTTAGAAGATAAAATTAGTGGACCCTTTAGACCATCTGGTGGGTTACCTATTCTGTTACTTCCTTCATTAGAAATTAACCTATCCATCATACATACAGTGATCCAATGACAGAAGTGAGTAATATTATCTACACAATGGATGATCAAAGGCTCAACAGATTAGCAACATCAGGGAGGTGCAAACCTAATAGCTTCATGTTACAGCATCTGTACCAACTTGTAAGCTGAAGTAAAGAATCTACTACAGCAACTGCATTGCCCGTGAGGAAAAGGTTGACTAATTTGTAAAGTTCTGCTTTAATGAGAAAATAAACAGATCAGATTCTATTATTTGCAATAGTAAAACACACAGAAAATAGTTCCTTGAATTGCTTATGCAGCCGAAATTGGAAATGCTGATCCAGTGTACCAAAAAAGGTTTAAATTCAAAGACATGTCTCCACATTTTTTGAATATAAGTAATATTAATGATTATAAAAAAAATTATTCTGATGAAAATTAGACAATTACTCAACAATTTCCTAATGATAATGTAGTTTCTGCAAACACACAACCAGAAAATATTATTTATAAGTAGGAATACTGTATTACTGAGTCACTTCAGGAAGGGAAGACAAATTTATCATTAGTATAATTATGAAGACAATATTTCCCAAATAAAGCAAACAATAAAATTTTTTTTAAAAAAATAAGATTTTCGCAAAGATAAAATTAAAATCATTTCTTGAAAGTGGAAAGAGAAGGAAGAACAAAAACACACCGATTTTGCTAGTTAACAAATTATTTAGAATGCCTTCCTGTTCAATTTCTTCAAATCTCTATTTTCATTATCTTGGCAAACAGAAATGGTTTTATAAGTTGAAATAATTTTGTCTGTATTTTTTGGAGAGGAGAAAAGCACCTTCACTAAAGTTGATGCCATCCAAACTTATCAAAAATTCATAATTTTCTTTTTTATGCAAAAAAAAAATCAAGAAGTCAACTCACAATAAAACACATGAAATATGATTTATTTATAGTGAATACAAAAATTGGCCCAGATTCATATTTCTTCAAAACAAAATTACCTAAAATCTTTAAATAAGAGTAATACATGTCCAGAAACAGTAGTATGAAAAGTAACAAATTATTGCTAGAGCAGAAAACCTTAAAGAAAAGATTAAGCACAATATAAAATAATGGCAAAGGAAAAACCAAGTTATCATTTCTAAGTTCTTACATAATAAAAAAATTTGCCCAGTGCTTTACAAAATTCCAGCTATAAATTTTAAGACACATTTAACATCACAGTTTATATTAATTTGCTTGGCTAAAAGCCTCTGAAAAATACTCTACTTGTACATACTTGTAAAAAAAGAAACAATGGTTCATTCTAATTCTAAATTTAAAAGATTAATAGCGCAACTGACGTATCATAAAAGCTACTAAAATTCTAATGTTTCCCATAAGATAACTTACTTCCTTATAAAATCTCATGTAATTATAAAAATAATCAATAATTTAATGCATCAAGTAGAATCCATGCACCTATGAAGCCAAGTAAAAGATATTTTACATATGTACGCTAAATAACTTTTTAAAAATATCAACATTCTAAAAACTATTCTTACTACATAAAATAATTTCTGGCACAAAGTAATATCTCCCCAAAAGATTTCCATTATGAGAAGCAGAAAGGTCTTTTTTTTTTTTTTTTTTTTCACTCAGTTAACCCTTTATAAGGCCATTTTTTCTAGTAGTGATATAATAACTTTGGGATTGAGATTAATTTAAGAAATGAAATTCAATTAGCTTATTGGACGACAGTATCATATGATAATTAATTTTATTAATTAATAATTTAATTACCAAGTCAAGACACTTTGATATGGCTGAAGATAAGAAGTCGGAACATCCAGATTTTTGTTTCATGGACAAATTTGGCGAGAACTTACGCAAACCTTAAAAAAATGCATTTAAAAATTGAGGAATTTAGTGGGAAGTACATTCCCACTGCCTTAGAAAGGGTTAACATGTAAAAATGGATATTTATCTAAAAGGATTAAAAAACATTTTATCGTTTTTGAATCAATAGTAATCAGGGCCACAGGAGAAAACATCAATCTGAACTTTCAGTTTATGACTAATTACACAGTTGAAAGTACACTACATGTAAGCTAGGCGAGGCAAGATATATATCACAAAGATAAATCTATTCCAAAGTTTAACTTCTTGTCACTTAAGAATTAGAGAAAATCCAGAAAAAAAGAAATCCCTGAATATGGCTTAAAAGTTCTTATTAATGCAAAAAGAAGGGAAAAAATGTTTATGAATTATCTATCATATTTTCAATAACAATACTATAATTTTCTCAACTACATTTTATGAACAAATTTTGAATAATTTTTTTAAATACTCAGAATAAAAATTAAATAAAATCTCACTAACTTTTTCAAGACTTTGTTCAAAAGTTGAAAGACAACCAAGATTAAATAATAACTAGCTTTTGAATTCTATCATCAATATAATAAATAATGTGCTTTCGAAAAACATCATCACGTTTTTTTCCACACAAGTTTGTTTTTAACTATAAAATATGAAAAACCAACAACAGTAAAACAATAAAGCTAGTAATCACAAAAAAAAGAAGTTAATCTGTACAAATTTTCTTCTGAAAAATGGAAAAACTAATAAACAATTTTACTACAACAAAATAAAAATTTCATCACAGCAGTCTACTGCAAAATACAAGAAAAGAGAGAGAAGAAAAACAAATGATGAATAAATAATAAAAGAAATAAATGATGAATTATTAGTACAGTTGCTACAAGTGCAAGATAACACACATGTGCAACGATTGCAGCAAGTGTCTTGTTAGCTAAGTACACATCAACTATCATAAAGTGGCAAAAGAATTTGATATTGGTAAAAAAGGGAAGAGGGCTTTGGATTCGTGGAAAATTTGTATGATGTGATTGATCTACTAAAAATTATCCAGATTCTATTGGATGCTATCCTTAAAACAATAAAAAGCAATATGAAAAAGAAACTATCTTATTGCATAAAACTATTTAAAAGTATAAAGGTATTTCTTTACTTTAAACACTCTTACAAACCACTAAATAAAAATATTACTTAGTAAACACTCAACAAGAATTTTATGATAGCTTAAGTTAAAACTTTAAAAAATATCTTATGTATCCAGAACTTGTATATAGTAAAAATTTTAAATTTTTTTTTAATATGGAGTGTGATCAAACTTCTCCCCAGGTAAAAGTAGATAAGTTGGCAACAATTAAAGATACAGAACATATCAAATAAGTTCACTGCCACAATTTTCTGATACCTACTATATCAAAATGTATCAATTTTGTAAGATACAAACAAATGATAATAATCAACATGGTTTGAATATACCTATGAAATGAAGCTAAAAGAAAGAAACTCTTAAACTTTATAAAATCCTTATAACATTCTTTTTTGGGCCTTTTAATTAGCTATGTATTCTTTCATAAAAAGAAAAAACAGACAATGGAAAACTTCTATTCTTCTGGCGTTCCACAGGCATGAGACCATTTGAGTTTGCTTGTCCTAGCCTTTTGCCACAGCCCTTGATCCTCAGAGGAATAAGGCCAAACACAATCAGGAACACACACATTTATTTTCAGAATTAGATATAATTGGGCTTTCAAAAGAATTCCTATCGCTGTTAATTTTGTAGATCAACCACATCCTTTAAAAGGGCTAGAAATACTGAAAATATCAAAGGACAACAAAAAATATATATATCACTCCACTTATGGCGCTATCAAAAACAAACATATTTCAAGTTGGTATATCAGATTCTTCTAGAATTTCAAAGTCTAACAACTCATCTTCCACATCACTAGATGACAGTTTTTGTTCGTGAGGGGTTTCTTTCTTATCTTTTGGGTTGTCAGAATGTTGCAGAGATGGCACCGGATTTTTATTGAAAGACAGTCCTTCTGTGAAGACATCGCTTTCAGATTCAGAACTATCTTCTTTAAAGTGGGTAAGGTTGAAATGCATTTCTGCCTTCTCAGGCTCCTCTGCAGTAGGCACGGTGTCCTGAACTGTAGGCACGATGTCTGAAATGTCCTCCTCTATGTCACTTTCACCTTCTTCTTCAACACTTGGAAAGGCACCAAGGCCTTGATAGAGAGAGAAATCATCACCTGGAATAGATATAAAAAGGGAATAATTACATAATAGAATAACAAAAGAAGAAATGCCATTGCTACATAAGAAAAACTTGGTACTTTCAATTAGTTGAACAGCAGAAAACACATCAATTAGTAACATTATGCTACAAAACAGGCGATTTTTTGACAACACTTTATAAGATCAGCTTGTTGCAATTTCAGCAACTGCGACCATTTCGAAAACTCCTACACAATTAGAAAATTACATTTCCGGCCAACTTCAGGATAACATTGTTCTAATTTTTAAAAATTAGGTATTTCATAACTTGAGCTAATCTATATACCTGAGGACAATTGCTGTTCATCTAATGAAAAGGTGCCAAAAAAATAATTTGATCACAATTTTTAACTCACTTTGAGTTTTTAAATTAACTTCAAAACTGTAAATGTAATTTAAAAAATAATTTTAAAAATTTTAAATCGAACTCACAAAAAGTAATTAAGTTCATTTAAAATATTTGAATTTATAAAAAGACATTGTTTACAAAGCCAGGCATCGAATCTCAAATATTTTGCTTGGTTTAATTATTAGTTTTTCAGGGTTCATACACATTTCCATAAAAGAAAATCAAGGACTTTTAAGGACTAAAAAAAAACCCAAAAAATAAGGACCCCTAAATTGAATAAACTTAACGAATTGTCGTACGCATCTTTAAATAAAATGTCTCATTTTTGCAAATTCAACCTATCAGATGATAAAGTATAATATAAAACATAGAAGATACATTACAAATTTAAAACAACAAAAACTCCTAAAAATATGAGTTAATAAATTGATGAAAAAACCCCATGAAACTGGTAACCAAATTAAATATTTTTTAATTCCAAACTTTTTTCATTCAATTTTACATCCAAGGTATTTATTTTAATTTCTTTTTCAGTAATTGTTATTCTTAGTTCACGCGATTGCATAAATAAATTTATGTCTTTTGACTTTCAGCCTCATTAGCTAAATCATTTGCTTTCTCATTTAGTTTGGTGTATGTCCTTTTAGAGGAACATTTTCTTTTGTTTTAAAAAATCTATTTCCTCCTCTAGAGCTTTTCATTTCAGTCTTTTCTTTGGATCTTTCACTTTCTAAATACTGCATGTATTTTGTCTAGCTGAGGTGGTAGCCGTCCTCATTTCTTTAGTAATTTTTAAGTCATAAACAGCCCCAGACAGCTTAATAAATTCATGAATTACACACTGGAAATACATGAAGCATCTTTTAACTTTTATATTTTCAGGGCTTCGTTCAACGAAAAACCTCCTTGTCCGTGTGACAGTATTAATACCATTTTGATAATCTTCCAAACTTTTTCATAATGATTATTGCTAAAATAAGTTTGTAAAAAAGTATCAAGGGAATCTCTTTGGATTGAAAGAAGTAAATTCAAATGAATTTGGCTTTACAATATTTAACAGAAAATCTGCATAGAGTAACAAAATTTCGTCGCAATCTTTTTCCAAAATACGTTTATTTTACGACAACACAAACAATACCTTTTTCCATTTTTTCCTGTGCTTTTTAGGGATATCCAGCCATTACTCATGGATCAATGCAAATCGCATGCCTTACTAGTGCGTAATTCACAGGACATTTCTGCATGAAATGTTTTATCACTGTTATGATGTTTTTCCGACTATCCTGTCTGAGTGTGGAAACATCCACGTCTGCTAATTCCTTATTTTTTATCTTTTCTTTTATTAGTTGCTCTGCAGCAAATCCTAAATATGCTTAACTTTTATCATTATACAAGTTTAGGTCACTGAAGTTGAATTTGCATAAAGTCTCAGGTTTCTCAATTCTTTCATTCTTTAGTTTCAAAATTTTGAAATGTTGAATGCAATCATTAACAAGTTTTAATACAACTGGCAAAAAATGGAAGTAAAGGTTGATCACTTTGATTTTGTTCTAAAAATGGTAACAGAACTTTTGACAATCATTGCTATGGCCGCCTGTAACTCCTCCCTTATTTCCCAAAGAGTATGCGATGGATATGGATTTGTAGAACGCAAGACATGTCGTCGTCCTCCGCCCCCCCCCCCCCCCATTCCGTGAGAGCCACATCGACTGAGATTAGAGCCACCGAGAAGGAGGAATTAGAAAAACGATAATCGGTGAAATTTTAAATTTTTTAATAATAGCAGAGTAAAAAGTAAGGACTTTCAAGGACTTTTTAAAAATGGGGCACAAAAATAAGGATTTGTAAGGACTTTTAAGGACTAAATGTAAAAGTAAGGATTTTAAGGACTTGTAAGGATGCATGCGAACCCTGTTTTTATATAAACTTAAAGTAAATTTTACAAGCTGGAAAAAAAATATCTGGTGCTTCTCTTTAATTCAGTATCTTTTGAGAAGAATCATTCAGTACAAAAAGTAACTCTCCTCCTTCCCCCAAATTATGTAAAATCGATGAGAAAATTCGTGAACGCTGAAAAAAAATTTACGATTCTCTCATGAACAGTAAATATAATGAAATAATTAAAAAAAAAGCTGTATGTCTTGATTTCAAGCTGCACAACTTTTGGATGATTAGCACTATTAATTTCTAATTGTTATCAGCACCTTAACATATTGATGACTAGGCTATTATTGGTTGTGGATACCACAAACAGAAATATTCTACAGAAATAATGCTAATTTTAAAGCTTCTGATCTTTAAATCATAATTCTGATATTGAGTTATAATTTAGAATGTGCTGTTTATGAAGCAACAAAATAGTGCTTATTTTCAATCGGCTACCAGCTTACAATAGTGCTATAAATACTATTAATCTCTACAAATAATAAAGGAGAATGTCTGTCTGTTGAAGAATTTGATACTGGTATACTTTGGAGGGTGGGATTGTGCACCTTGCAGCCATTTTTTCAAATTTTAATTATTTACAAATTAAGCAAATTTTGATTGTTTTGGAGCACTTCTTCACCAATAACTTCCAAAGTAATTATCTCACAAAAATAATTTTTACACCATTTTAAAGTGCGAAATTTCACTTTTCTAATGTTGTTTAACACTGAAGATTATTTCGGTGAAATTAAAATCTTTTTTGAAAGCTCACAAATCGGTGAAGGTCACTGAATCATCACCACCTCTTGCAACAAGGTTTATTCCCCTTCTGTACCCAAATTTATGTGGAAGCACTTTGCTGTATCACAGTTGGCTTTTGCGAGAAGATTCACAGTACACTCCACACCCAAAAAATATTTTTTTTCCCTCTAAATTTTAAATTAGGTTACAATAAATAATGATTTATTAACAATTTTCAAACATTTTAAATGCATTTTACGAGTAAACTACTACTAATCCATTTCAAAATGTGAAACCTTTTCTCTGATAAACTTATTGCTATGCGATTCTTTTTTTTGCGGAATTTTATCAAATTTTTAGTACGTTTGCAAATTATACATGCCTTATCAATCCTTCAACAAATTCAGCTACAACCAGAATGAAACAGATAATGAAACATCAAATTAAAAAAAGAAATTAAATAGTTTTTCGCTCTTATAAATGTTTTTTATATATAAATTTATAACCACTTTGTATTTACTCATGATTGATGATGTTTTAAATTTTGATTATTTGTATACTATTTTTGTTAAAATTAAAGTGCATTTCAAATTGTAGCAACAAGTAAAAAAATATTTGAGAAGTAAGCAGCTAATAACTGCATTCATTTACAGTTTCTCTAAACTTTACATATAATTTAGAACTCAGAAAATTAGAATTTTGAATTTATTCATTTATAAAGATGATCTTTTTATACTACTTCATTCTGGATGAACCTACATTCATTCAACTAATTATTTCATCCAAAAAAAAAAAAAAATCAACGAAAAATTAATTTTTTCATGAAATTTTAATTTATTTATTTTAATTTTTTTTTTTTTGTTTTTAGGTTTTTTTTTTTTTTTCTCTCCCACTTTCAAAAATGTCAGTTTATTACGTTCAAAAATTTAAAGCAGAAATTACTTCATCCAATAAATAGCTTTAATTACAAATTATTAATATAAAATACTAGCAGTACGCGCACGGAGTTGCCCGTGGAATCAGGACTTCAACAAAATGAAAAAAAAAAAAACACCCATGACACGAAAAAGTTTTGAAAACAAAATCAATACAAAAGATACACATTATTGATTTTCCTGCTTATTTTTCTTCGCGATAATGGCATAACATTGGACATTACTTCGTTTTTTTATACCGAATTATTTTTAATCAAAAATAAAAAATATATATCTATAAAATTTGTTTTATTTCAGCATTGGCATTTCATAATTTTACGATTTCAAGTCAGAACGTTTTGGTATTGCTCGCTTTACGACTGCGTCCAGCGAAGGGAATAAATCCCGGCTGTTTTTTTTTCAACCAGATGGCGTAGCCAGGGCGAAATGGCGTGGTTCTTCACTGTTGGCATTTGAGAAAAATTCTCTGATCCCATCCAGAAATTAATTTAAAATCGGAGACATAAAATATTTTAACTGTTCTTGCTTTAAATCAGAGAAAAATAATTGATTTACTACCAAAAAAAATTTGAAAATATCTTTATTAGAACATCGGATGGAGTAATGTGAAAATCAATTCTTAAAATTTTGTACAAAAATTGACTATTTTTTAAAAATTTCTCAAAATTCAGGAAATATCGTTAGACATTCGAAACAAACTCTATTAGAACGCAAATTGTTTGTTCTTTCCGATGGTGTAATTTTTTTTTTTTGTACAATTATTCGAAGCCATGCTATTGAGAAATGAGTGCGAAAAATCACCCAAAATAACACAAAATATTAAATAAAAAATTTTCTAGATTAAATTTTAAAATTCCGGCTTCAAGGTGCATTCAGTCACCATTATGACTATGTGTGTGCCAAATTTCATGGCTGTAAGTGCGATAGATTCATCTGGACATCGCAGACAAACACACAAACATTGCCTTTCATAAGTATAGACAACAATAACAACTATTTCAAACATTCTACATATGTAGCATTTTGTTGAAATAACTGAATCATTATAATATGGGAGAACCAGTTGATAACCAAAGGCAACTAGTTTAAGAATAAAATAATCAAAATAAAAAACTAACTGGAACAGTATTAGAATAAACATTATAAAGACATAAAAATTCAAGTATATTTCATTTATTGAAAAAAAAAAATTACAGTTCTGTGGGCAAGAAATGAAATCCCAATATTACTTGACAGTTATATAAAATTGATTTGTTCAGCTCTTCAATTGTATATTTTTTTAGAATAAAAATCAGTGAAGCAAATCCACTAACCTTTTGAGGACCACTGCGAATTTATAATAATATATTTTAAGTGATAAAAATTTATGTTATGAAAAATTCTAATACAACTTTACAAATTGTTGTCACACTGTCATTAACTAAAAGCTCATGAGAGCCAGTGTGGCGACTCCCGACGTCTACACCTGTAACTGCGAAACTGATCTCTGGCAGCATTATATAACTGAGCAGAACGAACTATGAAGCAGTCTCATTGAGTCTCGCTTGTGCATACATTCCAATGTCTGGAGCTGTGGTCATGGAGTTGCGATTTTTGCGTGTTTACTTCATGTTGTATTTACTGCATTACATTTGCATTTACTGCATCTATGTCTAATCTTGTTTTAACCTATTTTTAAGTGTTAATCTAATTTACAGTTTTTGAAGCACCTTAATAAAAGAATTCGTTAACGCTTGAATACCTTCTTGTGTCCCACCACGATGCCTTCTGATTAAGAGTAATTGTCAGTGTGTTATACCCATCTGAACCCTGACATCAGCACGTATTTGTGACAGTCAGGAGAGAATGTGGCAAGCAGCTGCACGGCCATGTGACAGTTGGCCTCAAAGGGTCAAAATTGCTTTGTTTTAGAAGTATGTGAATAATCCTACAAATTCAACCAATCATATAACCAGCAAAATTTTTGGAACAATCTATATATTTGATTGAAAAAAGCTCCATTTAACATACAATAATTAAGAGTAGTTAACTTTCCAATACGCAACTGAATATTTTATCAATATTATGAAAGGAAAAGAAAACACAAGCTTTCTAAAACAAACACAAAAATTGTAGCTTTTGTGAAAGAGGCAAAATAGTTTTAAATATTCTCCTTAAATAAGCCTTCTGGAACATGTGCTTGAATAGAACAGGTCCCAAAATGGTGAAGGTTACATTTCAGTAATTGATAATTATTGAAATTATAAATTGTTTCAATCAATGAAATCGTCAAGCCTAATGATTTCATTGCCATTCTTATAATAAAAGCATGTGAAGAACACATACCTTTTTATTGGATTATAAGTCATTACCACTAAATTTAACTGCCTCTGGTAAGTTTTTCCGATAGGAAAGAAGAGATAAAGGGCATGTTAAAAATTTTGCTTACAAAATTAGCATAAATACTTGAAGTTTATTATTTTTGCATTAAGAATTTTGTCACAATATGATGCACATGTTCCAAGTGAAACTAAATGGTGTTTACACTTCCCCCCCCCTTCATATCTTGTACGAAAAGTCCTAAGAAAACAGCAAAATACTTGCATCAAAGGCCATTTCAGGGATGCATCAATTTATAAAGGCATTCAATTTTTTTTTTTTTTTTTTAATTGAAATGCACTCATTTCTTATCTAAAAATTTGCTTTCACAGTAATCTAAAAGAAAACTGAAAGGAAAAAAATATATAAGTGAACAAATTCTGATGTAAAATGCGTCTCCCAGCAACATCTATTATGAGTAAACACAATGCTTACAGAATTCTAATTGCCTGACCAGAAGTATTTTAATAAATTGAACTTTTCTCGCAAAATTTTCTCGGCACTAATCATTCAAATTCAATTTCACTTTTTGAACAACATTGGTAAGAGGATCATATTCAGTCACGATAAAATTTTGAATGGGCTGAATAATCACTCTGTAACTTAGTATTATTGCTTATCTGAACATACCATTAAATAAAATAGCAAAATTCTGGTTTAAAACTATGGCATAGCTAATATCTTTAAGATCTAGTGGTAGGCCACAACAGTTTTCACTCTTTTAAGATACCATTATGAATATCATATCCTGGCAGATATTCCAAATAGAAAAATGTACTGAATTTTTTTTTTTTTATAATTTTAAATACTGGTTTAGAATAACAGCGATCTTCGCAGAGTTTACTTTGCTGCACAATGTATGCAAACACCCACTCAACTTTGCATATTAATCGCACCCAAATGGAAACTATCGATTTATTTTTTTTAAAATTAACTCACTCTCATTGGTGTAGCTGTCGTTTCCAAACACTGGGAGACTTTCATCATTTGCAGATTCAGTCAGCACTGCACCTGGGCTTGGAATTTCTGGTATATCATCCTTTAATGAAAGCTGCCGTATAATGTCTGCCGAGATTTCTGGTACAAATTCTTCGATGTCACTATCTCGATCGAATACACCAGCAGATTTTGAACCAGACTGTGAAACTGCAATACAAACTAAAGAATAGTTTAATACAGAAATTTATCAAATAAATCTAAAAATTTCAAATACTAGGAAAAGCTCATTAAAAAATAACTTTAAATAGCAACATTTTGACAAAGGTTGAGAGTATTACAAATATACTTTTAATGTATGTAATGCAAATATCTTGATTTCCAGTAAATATTAACTTAATAAAAAATAAGATTAATAAAGAAAAATCAAATTTTACAAAAGAAAACTAAATTTGAAAACTCATGATAAAACAACTTTTCTAAAACCATTTATATACATTTCCATAAAACCATTTTATATACCAGTAATATACATTTCAGGTACTTTTAAAGTCATTACTATGAATTCCTAAATCACGAAAAAGGCGCATGAGAAAATCACTGTAGAAATTAAAACAGCTGGTAAGAATTTTCTGTACAATTCATAAAATTTATGGAAATGACCTAAACAACTAGTAATCAACTAACATTTACCACTGGCTGCATTTTTAAATATATTACATAAGAATTAAAGTTACCAAATTGTCAAGAAATTTAAAAAAATCAGAAAACATTCCTAAAAACTGTACGTTAACCCGGTAACGCCTAGTGTTCTCCTTGTAGGACAGTTACATTTCGCTTCTGTGGCTAAATCGAATGAATTCCACAGTCTCTTTTAATTGCTTTGTCAAACAAATTCAATAAGAATTACCAAACTCCTAAACTATTCAAAAACTAAATAAAAAACTCAAATTGCATATACCACCAGTTAGCCATATTTTGAAGTAAAAGTGTCATCATTTTGATATTTTTCCGATTTTTACTTTGATTTATTTTCGAGGTAAAACAAAGAATTCAAAAGTAATCTTTATTTTTTGACATTTTACTGAAAATCCTTTAATATAAATCTACAGAAAAAGTTTTTCTACCAATTTTTTGAAAACTTTCTAGAAAAATAAAAAAAATCAGAATTTCATTTTACTTCACAGTTAGCTTAATCTTGATGATTTTAATATTCTTTAAAATAAATTTACTGAAATCTATGCTTTAAATTAAATTGGTGCTAATGGGTTAAAATGCAAATCGAATTTTAAAATAATTCGCACTCTAATATCACTCCAAATGATAAAAAAACTGATCATGCTCCATGCTGCAAAAGTATATGGAACATGAACAGAAATAGATCATTTTACACTTCTTATAGAAATAATTTTAAATGATCATGAAGCAAAGGCAGCTGGTCAAAAACAGTTAGCTTAAATTGAATTAGATTTGCACTAGAACTAATAGGGAACATTAATTTTGAACCATGGTCAGATGTTGAGAATGGCACCTCTGCCAACTAACTAATCCCCTCAACTCTAAACAGATTATAGCCAAGAGTGAAAAAAGCATTTTGCAATACGCTTGTTTTGCAGTGAGTAATACAGAGTTCATTATTTATCGGATAAATTATTTAACGTTCCACAAATATTCCATCAAACATGAAAAACTGACACAAGATAAAAGATTAAAAATAAAAATGATTAGTTTCATCATATGAAATATATCTAGTAATGCAAAATAAGCAACATTAAAAAGTAATAAGAAGAGAATAAAATATTACTTTGACTATCAGTTTCAGCAAAATAGTCAATTATTTGATCATAAACTGTCGACGGAATCAAATGCAGAGCTACCCCAGGGCCCAGAGTTAGAATTAACACTAAAAAATAAAATAACTGTCAAACAAGATTTCATAAAACACTTACTTAAATTACAATTTAGCTAAAAATTAAAACTATTAAAATTTGTATTAGATAATGGTTGAACTTGGCTTAAGAAAAATATTGTTAAAAGTATTTATCACAATTGTTCATTTAAGATGACTAAAACTGTAAATTATGCAATTCTAATTCACTATGTTTAACTCAAATCAATATATAAAATTCAAAAAAACATACACACAAAAAGGCTTCTTTAGCATAATATTTTATATTACTTTTCATACTGTGGGAATTTGCTTGAATTTGCAATAAATATTAATGACTTAATATCTCCGTTAATGAAAGGCTATCTGATACCATTAGGAAAACAAAATCACTATATATCTTATCGATACACAATTTACATATTCACATGCATAGCCAAGTAGAAACTAATCCAATACAAAAATACTGATTTTTTAAAATTAACAAAACAGTCGTTAAAATGCACAAAAAAAGTTTTTAAAATAATCTTCAACTCATATTTTAAGCATGATTAATTCATTTACTTATATTAAATAATACAAAATGAGAAATTGATATTTTATGCTTTTGCTCTTGTTAATAACAGAATAATTGTATTGATATCAAAATTAGCAGCAATTTTGTATTCAATTATTGCCACACCAGTCAGTGGACCAGTCTTGAGTCATGGTCGATCATGTGTTTGTTCTTATTAATTTCAATTTTGAAAAAAAACCTCTTCCTGAATTGGTTTTTATTGTTGTGAATCTGCACAAAGCTTTTAAATAAATCTGGAATGTTATTTATTAATATATGTTGATATACAGGGTATCTACTCCAAACATGGCCCAATAACTAATTTCTAAACCATTAGAGATATACATACACTTCCAGTTGAAAAAATTCTTTAAATGGCATAAAAAGTTATACTTTATGCTTTTAGAGTACATAACAGTATTTCTGATAAAATTACAAAGTCTAAATTTTTATACAGTCCTTCAGTCATATTCAGTAAATATTCTCAATACACAAACATTTTAAATTTTTAAAAAGTTCCACTCTTCTGCAACTAAAACTGATCAAGTTATGAGGCTTTTGGCACTACTTTATACTGTTTTAGACAACTTTGGACCATTCAATGACTGGCTCTCGAGAAAGATCTTCTGATCAACACACAGCACCTTCTCTATGTGGATTGGTTTAAAATTATGAAATTCAAAGCTCCAAAACTCAGTAAGTTTTAGTCGCAGATGAGTGGAACTTTTTTTCTTGTTTAAAATGTTAGTTGTTAGGAATATGTTACTAAATACGAGTACAAGTGAAATAATTTAACAAGAGCTATTAAAAATTAAACGTTGCATTAAAGAGAATGGCACAAAAATGCAGCAACTTCCAATCAAATACAAAAGAAAGATATTTTATTTATACAAAAAAGAAATTACAGAAGAACCAGAAGAAGTAAACAATATCAATAACAATAAACCTTTTGTGCACAACGCATCCAGTTATTGCATTAACAATATTGTCTATAATCAACTAACTAATTCAGATACAATCAAACAACAAAAATCATGCTTCAATAAAAATTATAACACATTAAGATTAAACAAATAAAATGGGAAAAAATGAAAGAGAACTCGAATAGCAAACTTTTTCAAAGTACCACTTGCCATCAGAGTTCTAAAATGGATAAATTTTCTGTCAACGGAATGACTTAATAGTCAAATAATATTCTTTCTGTGGCCTGAATTTATCCAACAATTGAAATAATATAGGAAAAAAACCTTTCTTGAATAAGAAAAACTTCAGAAAGTCTTCTTTAACAAATCCAATATAGAAAATGAAGATAAAATTAACATTACCTTCAGCCAAATGTACCAGTAAAAATAACGCCATCAAAGTAAATCAGAAACTAGAGATATTAAGCCTAGAAGCTAGCAAACTTAGTTCCATCTATTGAGAGAAATTCGAATTAAATTAACAGAAATTTTCTATATTGGATTTGTTAAAGACTTCCTGAAGTTTTTCTTATTGAGGAAAGGTTTTTTTCCTAGATTATTTCAATTATTGGATAAATTCAAGCCACAGAGGGAATATTGTTTAACTATTCAGTCATTCCCTTGACAGAAAATTTATCCATTTTAGAACACCGATGGCGAGTGGCACTTCGAAAAAGTTCACTATTCGAGTTCTCTTTCATTTTTTTCCATTTTATTTGTTTAAGCTTAATGTGTTATAATTTTTATTAAAGCATGATTTTTGTTGTTAGATTGTATCTGAATTGGTTAGTTGATTATAGACAGTATTGTTAATGCAATAACTGGATGCTGCTGTGTTACGCGTAAAAGGTATATTCTTACTAAATATGACTAATAGAACCAAAGGACTGTATAAAAATTTAGAATTCACAATTTTTTCAGCAGTACATTTATTGACTCAAACAACATAAAATATATTCCTTACATCTTTTAAAGCATATTTTTCAGCTGGAAGTACATGCCTAACACTAATGGTTTAGAAATTAGCTATTGGGCAACGCTGAAAGTGTGTATAATATACATGAGAGGATGCCAATCGCTGAAGTGTCTTTAGAAATTCATTGTTATTTATTGCAATTCATTACTTAAACTCGTCCATTGATACCTCAAGAATTATTATATGCAGGGTATCTTTCAAAAATTACAATATTTAAGAACGGCAGTTTTACATGTTGGACAAGCAGTCGATCATTTTATCACACCTAGACAGTTGTCTAAAATCACCTAATGGTACAACCAAACATAATTAAAATTATTGACTATTTATACATTTAAAGTCCATAAGTTTCTTCAATCTATTATTATGGAAATATTATGAAAGCAGCTTGCTGAATTTTAAGATGCTACTGTGAGATTCATTAATCATTCCAAAACAAAATATATTTAAATAAACTTAGAGAGAAAAACTTGTAGATTACCTAAAACATAAACAACAAGAACTCCGGGAAAAACTTTTCCAATAAAAGCCAGAAAAGAAAAGAAGCCGCACATCAGAGCACAGAACTGCAATATAAATTTATTAACATTACATCATAAATAAAACAATTAAATAAAGAGTGCTAAAATGAATTAATTAATAATAGGAGAAGATATATCACAACCAATGTTTAATGTTACATTAACAATTACACAATTGCATAAGGTTCTTTAACCTATTCATGTTTATGTTCCTGTTTATAGGACACTTACATTTAACTTCTGTAACTAAACTGAACACATTCCATTGTTTTTTTTTGTTTTTTTCTTTTTGCTTTCTCTTATAAATTACCAAACTCCTAAACAATTTTTAACTGGCATACACCACCAGTTAGTCAGATTTTGAAGTCAAAGTGTTGTCATTTTGAAGTTTCCCCCCCCCCCTCCAGTTTACTTTCGGGGTAATGCAAGAAATAAGAAAATAATTTTTATATTTTGGTATTTTACTACTTTTTATATAATTTTAAAAAAGTTTTTTTAATTATTTTCTACCGATTTATAGATAATTTTTCTAAAAAAAAATTTGGAAATTAATTTTACTTCACAATTATTTTAATCTTAATCTTGTTTTTAACATAATTTAAAAGGAATTTACTGGATCTATGCTTTAAATTAAGTTAGGCAATATGTGTTAGCGCCCAGAATAAGAATATTTATAGGACAGTTACATTTCACTTCCATGGCTCAACCGAATGCATTCTATTGTTCCTTTTTTTGCTTTGTTTATGAAGTCAATAGGTAATACCAAACTTCTAAACAGGCATATGACACCAATTAGCCAGATTTTGAAGTCAAAAGATTGTCATTTTTGAAATTTTTAGATTTTTCCTTTGATTTATTTTTGAGGTAATGCAAAGAAAATTATTTTTATTTTCTTATATTTTACTATATTTTAAAAATATTTAATATTTATGTAAATAATAGTTTAAAATATTTTTTTTATTTCTAAAAAATTAAAAGCAAAAAAAATTTTCCCTCCGAATTTAATTTTACTTCACAGTTAACTCAATATTGATGTTTTAAACATGATTTACTAGAAATTTATTGAAATCTATGCTTTAAGTTAGTTTGGACATTAATGGGTTAATGGGAAAGTCTAAAATTTGTCTTGTTTCCCTGAAGGACTTCTGAATGTGTAAGGTCAATGCATGTATATCTATGAAGACTAGTGCCATATATTGATATAGTGCAAAAATTCAGACAACAGGATATTGGATGGAATGACATTCTCAACATCTGACCATTGATCAAAATTGCCAAGTTCATACTTAACAACTCTAAGGAAACTTTAAAGTGGGGTATTAATCTAATAAATAACTAATCAAAAAAATCAAAGTGCAATTAAATACAAGAAAAGATTTATTCATCTTGAAATTAAAAAATATCAAACAATAAATTAATGAACATAAATTTCTAAATATAGTGCATAATTTCTAAAAATGCACTGTATATCTTACCAATCCACGGTTCTCCTTCCTCAATTTCCATACATCTTTCCAAAGAATTATCATTTTGTCAAGGAAGTCATTCATATAACGGCTTATTTCAGGAACACTTAGAACTTCAGGATTTACAGTAGTCCAACTATAATATTCAAATGTAAGCTCATAAAATTTAAAATTACAAAACTCTTAGAAACAAAGCATTACAACAGAATAACTACTATTAAAGCATAAATATTTATTTGTGTAAAAAAATGAGGAACGTCATTTTAAAAAATGGAAAGTGGAATAAAAATATCAGAAACCCCAACTTTCATAAATGAACAATACAACTATTACTGAGTAAAATCTCTCTAATCAGCACCCAATTAACTGATATCAAAATAATGGCACTTTTGAAGTTATACATTTAAACCTGAGATCTAGGCATACAGGATAAATATATAATAACGAATAAACAAAGAGGAAGTTCTGGCTTAAGTAGATGTAGACAAATCTTTTCCCTTTACACACTCTCTTTATAATGAAGATATAATCAAACATGTACAGGGAAAAAATAAAGATGGCGCCCAGACATCAAATAAATGAAAGATTTCGAACTTTCATGAAATTTGCTGAACAGTATTAATATATGTCAGCATATGGTGTTATGAAGCTTCTTTGTATACACAGTGAATTTTCAAAATTCCAGAAACTACCTTGTAAACAGGCAGATACACAAAGTTATACGCCATCAAACGAAGAATTGCATAACTTTTAAGTGATGTTGTTTTTGTTTTTAATATAAAATTATGTGTATGTTTTAATTTTAAATTATCTATACAATTTTCAATATTATTTAATTGTGACTAATAGAACAAAAACATGACCAATGAATTATACTTGTTGCAATTTCTACAGATGGCATCCCAAAACTTGAACAGGTAAGTTTTAGAAATATGTATTCAATTACTAGGAAAAATCTCTTATGGCCCAGCAAGGTCCCATTGTTGTTGGTTAAGAGATTCTACTGCATTTAATACTCAATTATGCAGTTTCTGTAAAAGTTATATCAAGATTCTTTTTATTAGTAATAAAATAAAAGCAATATGTTCTCATTTAATTTCTAAACAGCTTCAGATATTTCCAATATCATTCAGTTTTATTCTGCCCTTCTACCGATAGTTTTTAAAAATTTAATCCAACATTAATTTTTGCTCAAAATACAAAATAAGTACACTTACCACAGTAATAACTTTTTTCAAATATATTTCAGTATTAAAACTATTTTTCTGACTTTTACTTAAGTATTTGAATAATAACATACACGAGAACTATTTCCTTTTTACACTGCTTTGCAATTGTACATATTACACAAAACAGAACCGACTACTTGTTTGATTTGTATCTAATGTTTTTCCATCTCCTTTTATTTTATTTTATTTAATTAATTTTGTACACAATGCAAAGCTAGCTCTCAAGGCTAAAGCAGTTTTCCAACAATATAACAACTTTTGCTCAAAAATCATTTTTAGAAAGTTGGTGTGGCTTTCAATTTCACTTCGCTAATTATAATAAGCAAAACTTCTTAATTTTTTTTTATCTCCTAAATATAATGAATATAACACAAAACTGAAACTTCATTATTTCTGTAAAATATGTATTGCACAATTTAAATAATGGTAACAAACCTTTCTGTATCTTCACCGTCTTGAGGAGGCACTAAAATAAAGCAAATAGAAATTTATATGAAATGGTCCTTTTCCTATTTTTTTTTTTTTTTTTTTTTTTGCAAACATAATCAATTCTAAATTGTGAATAAAACAATACAATATAATAATTACCTCTGATTTCAGGCCAAATTTGGTTTACCCATGTCCTATACAAGAATAAAGCCAAGGCAAAAATTGATACAATTGAGAAGAATCGGCGATTCCATGAAACAATTAACCTAAAATACAAATGTATAAAGAAAAGAAAATTTAGTCATACTTCATCATGTAAATAAACTTATTCAAGAATTTTGTTTCAGAAACAAACACAAGTACTGTAAGGTAGATGTGACTTTTTTGCTATAAAGAGTTGCATACAATAATTAAAATGGAATGCAATTACCATAATTAAAAAATTAAGTTTATTTATGCCACTGTTAAAAGACAATGTTCATAACATTTAATTTTTTTTAAAAAAATCTTAACAGTGGAATATGTAAAAACTCCATATATTTAAAATGTTAAATCCTATTAAGTAAGATTAGAAAAGACAGGCATGCAATGAACAAATTTCCACTTATAATAAGCAAAAGGAAATTTATATCTTTGTCTAAATTTATCCAAAGACCATCAATGACAACTGAGGTTGACAGATGCAAGGAAGTTCAGTGAAATATCATTTATGGCTCGTTCAAGACTCTTTAATATGATTTTCATGTGCATAAACGTAATATAATTCAATAGAATTTAATTTTTAACATGAATAATGAATATTCTGTACAATAAAACTCTATTCTCATATGAAGCTCTTTGTATAATCCCAAGACATTTTCTGCAGAGTTTCTTCCCAAGTTTGTGAAGGAGCTTTCTAAAGCTTAGGATTGCTTATAACATGAATACCTCCACTACCTCAACTTGAATTGTTAATGATTAAACTAATTATATTCTTTAATTATTGATATTTTTTAATCATTATTGAATATAGGTTATCTTTTTTAGTAATTTTTAATGCAACTTCTCTCTTAAAGGCATTTAAATTCCCTTTTCATATAAAATTTTTTAAAGAGAAGGGGGGGGGGATTGCTTGAAAGAAAAAAATATATAAACAAAGACATTCCGAATTCAGACTGTCTAAATATAGTCACTACTTCTATATCTTAAATTTATAGCTTTACATCAAATATTTATAACAGTTACTATCCAAATATATAGGCTGAAATACAAACAGAAACGAGGCTGTTCTAGACAAATCTGCATTCCATTAATATTCATTAAATATCAAATATTTCTATAATAAAATTAATGAAAAATTATTCAATCTATACTTCACTTGTTAATGTTATAATGCTAAATAATTATTTCTGATCACTGCGTCCTGTAGAAGTTGAAAAATAATTTGTGTACAATTATAGTCACCATATTCAAAACTAAAGTTAATTGAATCAGGAACCAACTCCAATATGCACATTTTGAGATGCAATTATTGTAAACATTACAGAAAAAAATTAAAATGCTATATTATTTTAAAATAAATTGCATTATAATCAGTCTGTTAAATAACTTTTTGGTACAATTTTGCATAAAAAACTGCACACTCTTTGTGCTGTTTGAAATGGTGAACCAGAAATCTACAAAATGGTAGTTCCCAATACTGTAGTTATGTCTAATTTATCCAGTTGATGCGAGATGAAGACAGTTTCAAAAGAAAAAGTAAAGACTATTAGAAACCAGTTCAAAGATCTCACTAATATGCCCATCAGACTGACATAACTTATCCTTTAAATAGAATGTCATTATATTTTTAAGTCTACAATCAGATCCGTCAAGAACTGCGCTGGTCTGCGGGGCAAAATACAGGCATGCCGATTCCACTCCTAAAAACAAATACTAACAATAAACAAACAAGACTCGGTGAGCAATGTCCATATGACAATGGTGATTGACTTTTGAACAACCAATTTATATGTAGGACCTCCTATGTATCGTGCCTCAACTTGAAATCTGACCTTCTCATGCCCTCTACTTCCCTTGTAAATTATGATTGTGGTAATTAACCAATGAATGAAAGAACTGCGACTGTAGATTAATATAACAAGATTGCATGAATTTTATATTCCAAGAAAATAAATGTAAAAACATAGTTCAACTCAAGCCAGAAAAAAAATAAATACTCTTGAAAAAAAGAAAAAATATTTTCTTTATCCCAGGTTAGCTGGCCCCCTCTGGCTTCGGGGAGTTTGCCCCTCCATCCCCCTTTTCTCGGCAAACATGTCTACGATATTATGTAACCATAACCCATTACAATTATAATCGATATCTTGCAAGTCTTTTTAACAAATCAGATACAAATACCTGCACATATTTTTTGTAAAATTCATTTCATTAAAGTAAAAGAAAATTTTTTTACATTAGGATGTACAGTAAAAGCTTAACTAACCGGCATGCTCAGGAAACGCCGATTTCCAGATACTTGAAAAGTCCGGATAATTGAGTGCGACGGGAAAAATGGGGGGTACATTGTAGCCTTTTTTTACCAATTCTGTCCCTTAACCTTTTTTTTTTTTGTTGCCGATTTCGTTTTTAGGTCTCATTTTCCGGCGAAAGGTAAGGACCTTTTTTTTTCTCTCTTTGGTTCTCACTTTTGCTTTTGAACCACCGCCCCATAAAACAAGTTTGTGTACATCACTGTACTGTATATATTGCTTTTTTTCCCCCTTCTATGCCCCTCCGTGTGGAGAGGACGTTGCATTCCAGAAATAAATTGTCCGTGCGAATGTGAAGATGTGTGCAAGCTAAATTTTGGCGCAAGGATATAAAATTTTTAGAAAAACCCATTTTCTAATTTTTCCGGTTAGTTGAGCTTTCTCGATACTTGAATGCCGGATAATCGAGAATTTACTGTATAATAATCTGCATCCTTCTAGTCCTGAAATCTACACCAATGTACCTGCTACATTTATCTATGACAATGACAAAAATATATTACTAGATAAATGTTGCTTTATGATGCAACATAATAGAGCACATTTTGTCTTAATCATTTTATTTTTTCATCAAACAACACACCTACTTACTTAAAATTCTACCAATATTTGCTCATGAAATCTTTACACTATTTGAAAGAAACTGATTACAGATGCCCAAGATTATATGATGCATGCAATGAAAGAAATTACGCTTATAAAATAAAGTATTTTAAAAATGTCTTGATTTAGCATAAACTGTATAACACATTTTTAAAATACTTTATTTTTAATTAATATTGTTATGAAAAAGTCTTATTTAATTTAGTATAAATTATTATGAAAAAGCCTTATTTAATTTACCATAAATTGTATAAAAATACCTTACTAAATATGTTATTGTCTCTGTGTAACTTATCAACGATGAAAGAATTTAAATTTGTTCATATTTGATAACCATACCGAGTGTCCTTCATTGTCATTCTTATCGCACATATTAAATAAATAGTACAATAAGTTATTCATTGATCCTACTGATAAAAAGGATCAAGTACAAATGATATACAGCCATAATATTTACAACGCAAGTTTTTCTTTTCAAAAATTTCCGGTTATTTATCAATATTATAAAGATTTATGATCCATCAGACTAAGAGTTTATTGAATTGAAGTTTAGATAGATTATTTTAGAATTTAAGATAGGCATAAAATTATACAAGGAAAATCTATGAATTCATCATTATACCTATTTAAATAGCAGAGCAGACAGTTCCTATTTTAAAGTAATTTGTTACATTTTATAATCTTTTATCATTTAAATAACTATCTTTTATCAAAAAATTATATATTTAATAATTATTAATTTTCTTTTTGTTATTTATTATTTTACCTACTGTCTTTTCAGACAAAAGTCCAATTTTTGACTTCAACACTTTTAAACCTTTTTGTTACCAGAAGTATTAACAAAAAAGGCATTTTTTCACAGCATACAAAATTCCCACATTTCTTTGGTGTGGATAAAAATACCTTCAATGAAAGACCCAGATGGAAAGCATTTCAGTGATATGGATAAGGGCATGTGTTGAAGATTATTGATGGTGTTGTTACAAGAATTAAAAATACGGGCAAACCAGAAAAGGAAAGGAGAAAATATTGATGCCTGTACACAAGTTTGGGTAGCCTGTACACTGCATGGGCAAACCAGTTCAAGGATTTAAAAAAGTATTTAACTATTCTTAATCAAAGTCTAAAACATTACTTATCAGTAAAATCCCTAAATCTAGAAGCTATAATTTATGTAATAAGCCATGTGTTTTGTTTTTTATATTTTCATCTTATTTCATCTCTCTTTGATAACTGTTTCCGAAACTATCTATAAATTAAAGTTACATATTTAACCCTTAAATACATATGTTCACATTTATTTTACATTATACATTCTTTCTTAAATCATGGATGCAGACAGCATTTATTGGGAAGGATATCAAAGAATATAAGAATTAAAGTTTTCTAAGAATTAAAGTCTAATAGTATTTGCCCCCAAAAAATGAAATAATTCTTTTAATTGATTGAAAGAAGATAAAACCTTAAAAATGTTAATTTCATCATTAAGAGACAGCTGAACAGAATGTGACAGTTTACTTCTTTAAGGAATGAAAAAGTGAAAGACGGTAATTCACTGCCATCACAATCGAGTATGCACTTAGAGAAAACAAAGATTAACAATTATTTTTTAGATTTATAACAGAAAAAACTAACAGATAAATATATAAGAAACAGATACTAATTAAGTCATACAGTTTTATCGTACAAGTTTACAATATAATGTTTAGTTTGCAAACCACTAGGTACATGAAAACAATCTATAACCTGCAGTAACTTCAAATTTCTACAAAAATGAAATAATTCACCTTTTAACTGCTTAGTTTAAAACATCATTTCTGAAACTGAAGCCACCTTTAATAATGAAGATCATATTTTGAATTATTCATGATCATGAGAATAGCTTGACCCATTTGAAGATTGTAATCTAAAATTCATACCGATAAGAAAAATAAGACGAACTTTTCAAACAACGCAGTACGAAAATAAAAGTGGCTCAATAAAAAATAGGGGACTTTATTAAATATTTCATAAATTATTCCTAGTTGGCACAGATAAAAAACGAACATACCAATAAAAAATATTGAGAGTAACAAACGCTCCGGCGCTTAGATACGGTCGCTCCCAAATAAGAAGACTCTGTAACGACACAACGTACGTCTCAAACGGACTCAAAATAGAATTGAAAACATTCGGTCTTTGCGATGGCGAAATATCTTGCTGCGTTTTAGAAGAATACAATCGTAAGACACAGTCGTAAGGTTTCTTCAAAGTTTGTAAAATAGAGCTCATAACTACAGTTAGGTTCGTAATGTCGTTTCGCTATAAATGACGAAGTTTTCTATTCAATTTCACCTCGAACCAAACATAAACACCGCTGATTAACGTGTCACGCCACAATATTAGACCAAACAGAAAACACAAACAACATCAACACGCTTTCGCATTATCACTGCTCACATGACGTAAAGGCCTTACCTTCAGCAAGGAGCAAATCTATTGGCTAGACACACAAGGAAGATTTAAGACAATGTTGCCATTTTTTGTTTTTGAATTACGAAAAGAAACTAGTCATTCAAGGTATTGATGAACAAAATGAAAATAAGTATAAAAGTTTGCTAAAATAGTTTTATTCCTGGAAAAAAGAAGTAAAACTGCCCATGCTATGAATTTCCGGTAAAATATAAATAGAATTTTATGTCGAGGGAAATAATAAATTCATTTAGCATAGACGGTTCCGAGTTTGTAACGTCCTTGATTCAATTGGAAACGTGACATGTGATGTGAATTAGTTTACATGGATTGACGTATTAGCGAGTTGAAACATTGCGATAGTAGTTTTTTTACTGCCTGTAATACGTATTTCCGGTGTAATGCTAAGTCAATGGATCTTCAAAGCGGAAGTCCAACATACAAGCAGATAATGTCAAGGTTTTAATGTAAGTAAACAAACCAGAAAACTCGTCCATTCTACTTAAATAATTTAAGGGTAGAGATACTTCGATTTCCATTTTAGGTAGATTCCTTATAGGAAGTCTACCTATTGCAATGGAATCTATTGGAGAGAATATGGAGGCCTTTCTCGGAGGGTGCCATTTTTTTTATTTTTGCTCTTGACCGAATCAGATCGGCAATAATTTTAACCCGTCTTTTGATGGCAATTTTCATCTCTTTTTTTGATTACGGATTGAAAAGAACTTTGGATTGAATAGGGGATAATAGACTTTGTTGCTGAAAATCCCAAAACCCCCCCAATCAAATCAACTCGTCCATATCGGACAATCTTGAACGATCTGATAAAATTTCGAATAAAACATTAAAAAAAAGCGTTACCTCTAAATATTCCTAGATTTGAGCATAAATTGAATTAGCATGCGATCACAACTTTTCTAATGAGATCAGCCATTAAAATTGTCCTTTGCATTTTTTGAGTTTAACAGAAAAGGTTGAAGAAGTCATTTTACTAATGTCAACATTAGTTTCTCAAATTCATATCACGTATGATGTTACGAACTTTATTGAACAATTTGCAATGAACTCACTTTGATGGCAGGAAATGAAGATCAAAATTCTGATATGATCTAATCTCACTGTAATTGTCGCTTGTTCTAATATGAAACAATAGAGATTCGTGCTGTTTTGCCTAGTATAACGTTTCAGGTCGGGAAAAAAAAAAGAACTGATCCTTATTTTTTAAAAATCATTAGGGAAAATTTTGATGCAGAGGATAAGATTCATACAACACATTTCCTGATGCGTAGGAGAAGCGATTTGTTTTTGAAAAATTTTATTAATAAATAATTACCCTAATATTTTGACATTTAAATTCTCTAATTAAATCGATTGTCGAACAAGTTTAAAGCATTTTGGTGACTGACAGTAAACTTATGTGCAATAGATAAAGTTTTATTTTAACAATACTCAATTAATTTTACACATACATAAATTATTTCCCTTTCACTGATTAAGCACTTTAAAACAGTAAGAAAAATCTGAAGCAATAAAAAGTCGTTGCTGAATAAAATAAGACAAATTACTGAGAAAATATTTAATATATAGAGAGAACGGGCTCCTGAAACTTACAGATAGAACATGTGATAATAAATACACTGGCATCTTGTTGCCAACTTTCTTTACGCTTCACTTCTTTAACTTCAAATCATTCCTTGTTTGCATATAATAAATGTAATTTTCTTACAGGAATTTCTTGCCAAAACTGCATTCTTGAAAAGTGGTGCAATTTTTCCAAACAGCCAATATTCTCCAGTAACTCATGGTGAAAAACAGACACTAGAATTAACCCTTTTTCTTTTACTGTGAATGTTGAATGATTTGGAATGAACCTTTATCTAGTATAAACATAATCAATGATTTTGGATAGATTAGAGTTGGGTAAATTCACTAGGAGAAGGAGTTTACTTAAAATTAGAGAACAAGATCAGAACTGCATCTTGCACTCTAATTTCAAACAAAATATTTATTGCATATATACTTCAATGCTTTTCCATGATTAGCCTTAGCATAATTAGCTACATTTCTTTAATTTCAGAAATAAATACAAATGTTGGGAAATAGATACAATGGCCATCTAATCTAGAACTTCATGTGGTAATCCAAGCTAGGAAAGCTTTTAATTCACCTAGAAAACATAAATAACTCCAATGCCGATGCTTAGCAAACAATAAGAAGATAGACAGCAGAATGAAGAACAGGCTGAATATTATTATGCCTAATTTTTCAACAGTCTAAATTTTTAGCAATATTAACAATTATTAAGTGTTTTAAAAAGCAAATTACTCCTTTGAAGGACAGATGAAATAAAATAAAAGTCAATGGTAAATCTAAGCAAGATGACTGCAAAAAAAGGCTGAATAAACCATTTTGTAACAAATGGAAAGAATTCTTTCATAACTGGGATTCACTGAATCAGCCCACTAAAACCATTTAAAGCAGGAACAGTACATAAATTATAAAACAAATTGATTAACAGTTCAGCAATCATTTGAGGGGAGAAAAGAATTTTATTTGGAATTTATTTTATTAACTCTATGCAACATAAAGCTTCTATAGAAAGAGATGTTTTTTTTTTTTTTTTCAAAAATATCTTTCTAAAATGTGGCACTGTGATGTGTTTAAAACTGTTTCTAAGAAATAAAATAGATATAAAAAAGGGAAAAAATTCTTTAACAGTACAAAACTATCAAAATATTTTTATTTATGGTATCATTAAAAATAATGGTAAAAACAAAATACATTATATCACAGAATAAGATTCAAAATGACACATCTCCACAGAATAAAAAACAAAAGTTGATATCAAGAAGATGCTTCTTTTTTCACCTTTGGAAATGGTGCTGTAAGCAAAAGAAAAGGTTGCATTTAGAATTATATATTTTATTTCAAAACGTTAAACATAAAAAAAAACCTTAAAGATGTTGAAGTTGTAAAAAAAATTAGTCATTAATATTTTTCTTTCTGCAACATAAAAATACAGTTATTTCTAAAAAATAAGTATATTTGATAACTTAGTTAATAAAAAGTGAAAATTGAAAATGCATATTTCAGCACTGTTAAATGGAATAATATCATAACATTATTCAAAGTAAGTAAAATATTTAAATAATTATTCAAACTGAATACATATGAAAAAAGAGTTTTCCCCTCACCCTTTAGCCAATAATGTCAAAGCATTTTTTTTTATTTTAACTTTACAATTCTTATGTGCAGTAATAAGTAATAAAGTTTTTTTCTATCTCTCCATTGGAGTCCGAGGAAGGAATTTGATTCACGTGCCAAAACGCCACAAAAAACGTTGTACGGGAGATCCTCTATATCTCTGTAGCTATATATGCTAAAAACATAACTAATGTCTTATTTTAGAGATAAAGGGTAACAACAGAAGTTACAAAAAAAAGAGAATCATGAGTAACAAAGAGAAACCTAGAAAATTTAAGAAACAAAAGAGTCACGAGGGTAAAGTAGTCCTACGCTCTTAAAATCACGACTGTTTGAAATGACAGCCTCCCGTCATATTTTTTTTTTTCAAAACATTGGCTTAAACAATTAAAAACAAATTTGTGTTATTTGTCTTAAATGGATGAATTTTTTTCATTGTGTAATGATTTTCATCATGATTTTTTTTATATGCGTCTTTCAACTCAAATTCTGCGAGATATGAGATTAATTTTCAGTTCACTAATTTATTAATGTGGTTAGTTTTCTTTACGGAGGCATCTCAGATATGGGGATGAGAAGTTGCCTGAAACAGTAAGCAAGTCCTTGGATCCCTGGAAGGTATAATAATAGTGGTGTTCCCGAATTAACAGGCTCATTGCCAATGACAGGGCATACCTCCTTAGGGAGAGGTCTGTACATGGGCCAGGTCACAATCGGGTACTATTTTGTGTAGATCAAAGTACCCATATTATTAGCTTTGGCCACCAGTCATTTAGTATTCCACACACTGAGGCTGGCCAAGGGTTTTCTTTTTGGTTATTGGGTTAATTTTTTAAAAATTTCACTATACAGATATAATATTCTCTTGCATATGTTTTAAAATCACTAGCTTGTCAAATGTAGGAACAAGCAACTTTAAACAAAGTATGTGGTCTTCACAGTTTTAAACTAGAAAGTTCAGATAATTTGCTATTCATAAAATAGCTCTATCTAAGTTTTTGAATCTCTAATCTGTGTGTGTTTCTGGTGCTGGGTCTTTAATTTTGTACAAAGTAAAATTTATGACTGCAAATATTTGGTAGTTACTTTGGTAGGATTTTTATATTTTGTCTGTTATTGGCGATAGAAAATAGTAATTAATCTCATATTCATTTTATTATTTTATCAAAATATTGGTAGTCTCAAAGATCACAGTCCGAGGTAATTAGGAAAAAGCTATAATAGGGAAGAACGTTCGAATTGTTAAGAGGGAATCTTTTTCAATCCAGCCTCAAAACTTCTTTTTGATAACTAATTTTTTGTTGAAAATGCATTGATAAGATCCTTCTTCAACAATGTTTGTTCATTTTCGTTTTTCGGTTATTTATTAGAACATTATTCGAGCTAGAAAATAATCGTCTGCGACGCAAATAGTGTCGTCTGCTGGTGACAGTGTTTTTCTCTTCTTCTTGTTTTTCTTTTTTTCTCTCGTTTCCTTTTCAAAACAGGTAAGCTAATCTGTTTTCCTTTTTAATTCCTCTGAACTGCCTGATTTTCAAAGTTCATGTTTTTCCGCCTTATGAATTATTTGGCATACTTATGAATCCTGAATTCCTGCTGTCGTGTTACTCAAGATGAGTACTGCTCATACTTTCCAGAACATTGAAATGGAGGACTGGGCTTCCCACTCTAAGAATTTATTTCGCTCAAAGTTAGCCCTTCATGATCAAATCATTTGTGCAGCCCAAAATGGTGCACACAAATTTAACATTTCCTTTCAAGCTGCTTCGGGCAGCCTTCCACAATTATATCCTAAACAACTAAAGGATAATCTCACTGTAAAATTGAGAAATGTTAAACTTATTGACCATATTCAGTTTACGAGGCAGAATCGGCTATTAATTTCTACTGAGCACCTCGAAACGGCGATAGAAATTTCGAACATAAAGGCCATTATGGGCATCCCAACCGTCTGTTCAGTGATATCCGAGCAAATTACTAGTCGTTTTTTATTACGTAACGTTCCTCTTGAAACCTCGTTACAAGAACTTACAGACGAACTTGAAGCTGAAAATACTATTAAAATACATGAAGCTCGGCGTTTTTTATCTGATAAATCAAGAAATATCGCTACTGAAAATGTTTTGGTGACAACTTACGGCACTAATCTACCACAGCACATTAAATTGTGGCTCACACGACAGGAAATATCCTTATTCATAGATAAACCTCGACAATGTCGCAAGTGTTTCTCTTTTTCTCATCCTACATCAAAATGTAAAAATGAATCCATATGCGAAATTTGTGGAGAACAACATAATATCCAATCCTGCACTTCTCCCACAATGAACTGTATTTTATGCAAAGGTCCCCATAAAGCTACCGACCTCAAGTGTCCTAAAAGAGAAGAAGAAAGGAAATTCTTAAAATTTAAATGTTTAAACCGTCTGTCCTTTATCGATGCTCGACGAAAATTTCAGATTGATAAAAAATCCTATTCATCTGTTGTTTTAACATCTCAAAATGATCTTGCCCAAGATAAAACTCACTATGTGACCAAAGAAGAATTGACGCAAATTCTGAATCAACAAATGCTTGAACAAAAGAGTATGTTCATGGAAATGATAAATTCACAAGCATTATTATTCCAACAAACTATGGACAAATACAACGAACATATCATGAAAAATATCTCATGCATCACTCTAGCACTTAAAAATATCACTGAAGAAACTTTGAAACAAAATGGAAATGAAGTCAAAAGACCTCCAAAATCCAAAAAAACCAAGTATGAAGTTCCAAAGCTTGGAACCGATAAACAATTCGAACTTAGTTCTTCTACTGTTACAATTCCTCCAGTGTTTTCAGTTGAACATTCTACTAGCCCTTGCTCCTCAAAGACTGTCTCCTCTATGGAGCATCAAATGCAGACTTAATCCCTGGTTTTTTCCTTTCCGTGTTCAGCATCTTGTTTTTGCTGTTGTTGTTTTTTTTTGTCAAGTTCAACAATATTAGTTTTTCAATTTTTCAATGGAATGCTAGAAGCATTCGGAATAAAAGACAATGGTGCCGGACACTTTTCCCAAAATTTGATTTTTTCGCCCTCCAAGAAACTTTCCTCAAACCCTCCGATAATTTTTACATCCCCAACAAAGTTATTTACCGTCAGGACAGATCTTCAAATAGCGGCAGAGGTGGCCTCTTAATTGGTGTCAACTCAAAATTCTCCAGCAAATGCATACAACTGCAGATGCCGAATTCAAATATTGAAGTTCAAGCTGTATATATTAAAATTCAACAACTTTCTTTTACGATTATTAATATTTACTCGCCTACTGGTTGTTTTACAACAGACTAGTTAAATTGTTTGATAAATCAAATTTCTTCTCCGTATATCATTGTTGGAGATTTTAACATAAAACATCCGGCGCTTGGTGCATCTCACACCAGTCAAAGTTCTGAAGTTTTTCTCAACTGGATTCTTGAAAATAATCTAAATTTAATTAATACATGTATTCCCACGCATTTGACTTCTTCTTCATCCTCCTTATTAGACTTAAGTATAGTAAGCTCTGATATTTACCCTTATATTACTTTTTCAGTTCTTTCGGATCCATATGGCAGCGATCATTTACCAATTCAAATTTTCTTTAATACCAAAAAATCCTCTTTCATTGTAAAGAAAAAAACTAATTGGGTCGAAATTCAAAATCATTTACATCAGCATAAAATCTCTGAACATGAATTTCAAAGCTATAACGATTTTGAATCTTTCTGTAAAAATACCATTTTCTCTTTTTCCTCAAGTTATAAAGTTCATTCACAAGCAAATGCTCCTTGGTGGAACTCCCAATGCGTTTTCTTCGGGCAAAAGGAAATATCTTCGCCTCTGCCAGAACTTACTTATTCAGTCTTTTGATAATATAAAAAAACTACGACTCAATAACTTAATTCTCTAAAATTTTATTAAAAGGCAGCTGTATTGACTACCACGGCAGTGCTGGTTATTCAGGAAAAATTTATAAAATTATTAGAGCGATTTATAACAGAAATCATCATCCAATTGAAAATGCTAATTTCATAAAAATTTCCAATGCTTTGATTTCGGATCCAAACACACAAGCCAATCTTTTTGCGAGTCACTATGAACAAAATCCCATCGAGGAATTTATTCCTTTTGATCTTTCTAGTAATGAAGATAACTACTACAATAATTCCTTTTCTGTCGATGAATTTGATTATGTTCTTCAGAAAACTCCTAACACTTCTCCTGGGCGTGATGGTATCACAGCAAACTTTATTAAAAATCTTCCTACTAGCTTCAAATCAACTCTACTTTCA
Organism: Araneus ventricosus; assembly: GCA_013235015.1. Lineage (NCBI taxonomy): Eukaryota > Metazoa > Arthropoda > Arachnida > Araneae > Araneidae > Araneus > Araneus ventricosus. The sequence continues at coordinate 16,806 of BGPR01002485.1, read as the reverse complement.
ATCTACAATGAAATTTGGTCAACCGGCGAAATTCCATCTGAATGGCAAATAGCAAAAATTTTACCTATACTGAAACCAGGCAGGGATAGCAAGAATATCCAATCGTACAGACCCATCTCTTTAACTTCAGTGGTTTGCAAAATTTTTGAAAGATTAATTCTAAATAGATTCATCAATACGGGAATACACAGAAAATTTCATCCTCATCATGCTGGTTTTTTACCACAAAAAGACTGTAATTACATACATTCCCTCGTCCATCATAAAATCATCCAGGCGAAAAACGATAAAAAATATTTCATTCTTATCAAACTCGATATAGCTTCCGCTTATGACTCTGTTTGGAGAGATGTATAAAATACTTCAACTTGGGATAAAAGGAAATGCTGCAAAATGGCTTCATAATTTTATTCAACACAGGAAATTTTACGTTTTTTGGAGAAACTCTGCTTCTACTATGAGGTCTTCTTTTCGCGGTATTCCTCAAGGCAGTGTTTTAAGCGGTTTTTTATTCACCACTTACATGATGGATATTTTCGAAGCAATACATCACAAAACGGAATGTTTCATTTATGCTGACGATATTTTATTATGCTGCAGTGACTCAAACCTCTCTTCTGCACTCAAATATATGCAATTCTCTCTAAACAAGATTAGTCAATGGTGTGATACATGGAAACTCAATATCCAAACTGAAAAGTGCGAAGCCATTAATTTTTCCAATTTTAAACAAATGCCTTCTTCCCATTTAAAGTTATATGATCAAAATATTCCTTGGACTTCTAATATCAAAATTCTAGGCCTGGTTTTTTCTGCCAATCTTAGTTTCAAACAACATTTCTTACATCTTAAAAAGGCTACTATTAAACGACTTAATGCACTCAAAGCTATCGCAGCCAATTCTTGGGGAGCAAGAACTTCTCACTTATTACAAATAGTTAATGCAACTATCCGTAGCAAATTAGAATATGGATGTCATGTTTTCATTACGTCTAGCAAAAGCGAAATCCTTACTATTGAAATATTATACCGTACTGCTTTGCGTTTTGCCACCGGACTTCCCAGGTGGACGCCCATCCCGATCCTTTTGAAGGAAGCTGGTCAAATTTCCTTATCGTTACGTATACGAATGTTGGCCGAACGTTTCTTCTTAAAAAATTTATCTTTAGGCAATATTTCTCCTCTGTTTCATTACCTTCGTCCTTTAACACGTCGATTAAGATTGAGAAAACCAGTTCCTCTCTCAATCCGACTTTCGGAGCAAATTAATAAGCTGGGAATGGACATAAATTTTTTAATTCCTCCTCATCCCCCTCTTCAAAAACAGGAAAAAATTCGTTTTTATTTGGACACTCTTCCTTTCCAAACAAAGATCTACTCAAATTCTATCGTACAAACCCTTTTTAACGAATATAAAAATTTATACTGGAAATACAAAATTATAATCGCAACAGATGCTTCAAAATCTAACGTAAATTGTTCCATAGCGTCCAAAAATTTTACAACTGGAGTGACTAAGGCTGGTTCCGTTTCCAAATATAATAGCATTTTCACTAGTGAAGCCCTTGCAATATTTATCGCTATCAATAATCTCATCAACGATAATCAACATTACGTTTTACTAAGTGATAGCCTTTCAGTATTAAAAGCACTACAGTGTTCGAATATTCATTCCAAAAGTGTTATCAAATTCCTCGGCCATGAAATTTACAAAATTATTGGAAACATTCAATCCATCGAGTTTGTTTGGACCCCTGGACATGCAGGCATTACTGAAAACGAATACGTGGATTCCTTGGCTCGTAAAGCACCAAGCTCCCTGATCTCTCAATGGATACCACATGAAGATTTACTACTTTCTATGAAAAATTATATTCAAGAAGAAGCCAAAAATGAATGGAAAAATTCAAAATACTATCACGAATTTTATTTTTTAAGCGATAACCGATCTCAACTCCAAATTTTTCCTTCCAGTCGCAAGAATGATGTCCTAATTTCTCGTTTCCGCACTAAAACGTATCCAACCAGTGCTAAACTTTTCAGATTCCGACTTACATCTACATCTTTTTGCAGTTTATGCAAAGTTGAGGAAACCCTGGAACACTTACTTTTTCAGTGTAATCGTTTTGAACTTCAAAGAAACTTTTTTCATGCGGAGATGGGTTGTCTCCCCCTTTCTTTCTCATGGATTTTTGATTTCTCTTTACATTCCAAAAAGCAGGTTTTCGCCATTCTTAAATTTTTGCGTCATATTCATGATAATCTTTAATTCTTTTCTACTTTTTTTTTACTTTCATTGACTTTTTCAATTTTTCTTTGTTTCGCGATCTCAGAATTTGATCTAAGGATAATTTGAGATAAAGCAGCCAAGGAGCGAGCATACATCTCAAACAACTTCATCATCATCATCATCATCATCAAAATATTGTTATCACAAATGAATTTAATCTTTCCACTTTTAACTGTCATAAATTTCATTATATAGTAAAATGGAAATTTTAGAGATGATCAAGCTGCAATCCAATACAAATTAAAGATATTAATTGCCTGACTACAAGTCAAGTAGTTGCTTGCTATGCTCAGGCAAGGAGCAGGTCCAGAAGAAATATATATAAAAAAAATTATACCAAATATGTCACAAAAATATTTTATGCTATATAGAAAGTATCAGAATATTACAATTCTACAAATTGAAGATTATAACCTTTTTTTATCTTATTTTTGTTATTTTTAACACTTTCATCATGATAATATATAAAATGATATAAACCCAATTTAGATAAATGGAATCAACTTTTAAAAATTAAGTTAAGGCTAGGATTCAAAATTTATACTGGAGCATGATAATTATACCTCTTCACACAGCTAAGTCTCTGTTTATTAAATGGATAATTATATTTAATTTTAGGGATTAGGAGGAATTTATGAAATATAATAAGAAAACATCAATAGAAGTGACAAGCAAGCTGGTTACCAAAACTGCCTAATTATTTAATAACTATGTGACCACTAAAATATTTTTTAGAACAATACTTAGATTGTAGTGCTATCTGTGTTCGTATTACATTGGGAATTATAAAAATCCTTATATTATTCAAATATATATTTTTTATTTACAAACTTGAGTTCTAGAGAATTGTGTTAATAATTTGTTGCTGAGTTAAGAAAACTCTAGAAATTTATTTTTAGTTTTATCAAACAGACCAAAACAAATCAAATGACCACTTACCATTAGGGTTTTCACCTCTATAAAAGTTTTTCAAGAGCTCAACAGCTTCATCTTTTCTTATTCCCGAAGTGATCTAATGTGAAAAGGACAGTTATAAAAAATATATTTAGATGAAATGAGAATACCTTGTTGTTTCTGCTTTGTTAAATGTAGCATTTATAAATTTAGAATCAAACTGGAAAACTATTTCACTTATTCTAAAATAAAATACAAAATGCTTAGTTGCATTCTTAGTTTTGTAGTCTAATTAAATTCAGAAAGAAAGTCTCAGTTTAAATGTGGACAGTCATTTTTTTTTTTTTTTTTTTTTTCAACCTATAAATGATTACAGTGAAAGAATTGTGTGCTTAAGAAAATGAAAAAAAAATCTTGTTTCCAGTTTTATTTAATCCCAGATATAAAGCTAGCTAAAATACAAATTTTTTTGAAAGCTAAATATAAAATTTATGGGATAATTGAAATTTTTTTCTTTAAATAACAGTTCATGACATTTCATGTATATATATAATATTTTATAATGAATTATTGATAATGATAATCAGTTTATATTTTTTTTCTGAAAATACCAGATGCTCTCTTTAAAAAATATATATATGCGCTGTTAAAAATATATGTAAACTCATTTAAACAACTGATATACCAAGTGTCCCCTAATATAGTTATGAGATTATTTCTTTTTTCAAATATTTTTGATATAATTTATGAATATTATAATTTTATGTCTGAGAAATACAACTTTCTTCTTTTCCTCAGATTATATTCATTTATCAATCAGTCAACTATTTACTATACATTTTAAACATATTCTGAATAAAATATACAAAAAATATAAATGTATGACAAACATTTCTCAGAATTTTTTGGCATTTTGAGAAAATTTTGCTTTATATTTCATCAGATTCTTATTAATTATAAACATGAAATGCATCAGATTATTATAAATATTCTCAATGGATGGAAGAATATGTAACAATTTGTAGAAGTTTTAAAAAATACAAATTTTTATGAAACAGTTTTTAGTAAATGCAGTTCAAATTTAAAGCATCTTTATAACAAATGATAAAATCTGGAAATTATCTTATTGGACTTCGAAAAAAAGAAGCATACCTTCAGTTCTTTGTCAAAGAAACCTTTATGATTATGAACATTCAAAACAGTACCACATCCACCAAATCGATCATTGTTACAACCATAGGTCACATGTGATACAGCTAAATATTAGTTTTAGATTAAGAAAACCATACACTTGAACATTCAACTATAAATATTCTCAATAATATAACTAAAACATAAATCTTAAAAAAAATTACGATCACATGCAGCTACCAAAAAAGTATTTCAAACTATGTTTTACTCTTTGTATCACGAGATTTAGAATATGCAATATTTTAATACACAGTAAAATCTCTTGTAACTGGTAATCTTAAAATAATGATACTTTTGAAGGTATGAATTTAAATCTGAAGTTTAAGCCCATGAGATAAAAAAAAATGTATGCAATGGATTAGTGGAGAAAAGGTGAAGGCTTAGGCAAATGTAGACAATTCTGTTCCTTTCACACTATCTCTTCATGATGACAAAATAATCAAACATGTACAGGGAAAGAAGTAAACTGACAAGGAGGAGGATTTAGTTTAGTTATATTAACTTCCTATTTTGAATCAACACGAGGGCTTTTTTGGGATGGACCTCATAATTTTGAACCACGATCATATGACGAGGATAACACCTGAGCTGGCACTCCCTCTCCAAACTTCCACACTGCACCAACGTGAGAATGTTTGACCCTTTAAGTATGATTTAGCATTCAACAGGCCCAATACAAGACTTCAGTGGAATTGGGTTTCGAACCTGGAACCTTCCAGCTCCAAAGCTGAGATCTTACCATTTGGACACTGCGTCCTTGTCAAGGAGGAGGGAGAGTATTAAGATGGAGATGGCACTCAGACCAAGAAAGCTACATGAAAGGAAGCAGATAAAGGATTGTGGATTTGAATAAAATTTGCTAAGCAGTGTTCATATATGTCAGCACATGGTGTTATGAAGCTTCATTGCATGTACAGGACATTTTTAAAAATCCAACAATCTTATAAACAAGCAGACATTCGAAGTTATATATCATCACACTAAGAAATTCATTACTTTCTTAAGATAATTTTAAAATTCTGTTTAATTTTTTTTCTGAAATATAAAATTATCTGTATATGTTTTAATTTTAATAATCTGTATGATTTTTATTATTATTTATTTAATTGTGACTGATAGATTAAAAAACATAACCAATAGACTTCACATGCTACATTTTCTACAGATGGCATCATAAAGCATGAACATGCATTCGAAGAACATGCATAGAATTATCTGGAAAAATCTCATCAGCAAATTTCCATTAATGCCAAATTAGAGAGATTCTACTGTATATCATCAATAAAGATGAACTTTAAAAATCAGAGAAACAGCCAAATTTGAATGAATAAACTCAAATTTGTAAAAATCATTAACTATATGTTATGGTAAAAGGATACATAGAGAACGAAGAGCTGCACAGCACATTATACAAGGCTCAACAGTAACAAAAACTTCAATTTGTTGGAATACTTTTAGTATATCCTCATTATTTGCTCCACACCAGTCAATCACCTGATCAATACAATTGATTTCTGCATGCCTCACTGCCTAAAAGTGAAGAGAAGGAACTTTACAAAACCATTATTTCAAGATACATAATTATTCATATATTGTTATACTCCAACAAATTTAACGATTTAAATACTCATGTATATATTTAAATTAACAGCATACGTTTAAATTAATTATAAAATAAGCATTTGTTTAAATTTACAAATTCTAATGTTAAAATGACATTTGTAACAATACACACTTTTACAGGAGCAACAACATTTATAATTTCAGTTATTTCATATAATATAAAATATTCAGTAATAAGCTCATAAAAACTTTAAAAGGGCATTCAGAATATTTAAAAATTGACTACTGAACCTCATTTATAGAATGTAGCCAGTCATTTATAAATGAATATTGGCAATTCCAGCAGATACCATTTGATAATACAGAGAAATCATTTCTGTATACCTATGTTTTTTGTATATCTATGCTAAAATACTTGTTTTTTTCTAAATATGTAATAATCAAATGTTAAATATCACCTAAAAAGATAAAATATAAGCATGAAAACAAATACAATTATGGATTAATAAATCCTGATTGCTAAATCAAACTATGTAGGTTGATGATCAATTTTATATAACAATGAAAATATATTTTATTAAGGCTTATACAAACCACATGATTGAATTCCCTGTTTATACCTTTTATCAAATATTTGATTATTGCTTAACTAAAGTTTACAACATTTAATAGTTCATTTGAGGTTGTTTTTCCAACTCTATCACTATACAGGTCTGTAAATTCTGAAATCTTCCTAAGGGCATTCACTATTTTATATTCAGAGATGAATTCCCTCTGAGAATAAAATATAATCGAGAGCAGTTATTGAAAACCATTTCATGAATTTCAAGTTCACAGTTGCAATACGCAACAGCACAAACTGTGGAATATCAAAACAACTCTAATCTGTTGCACAATACTCTATTTATAAACAAAAATTAATTTTTGAAAAATGTAGCATTAGAGTTTATTCTGCAATTTTTATGAAAATAGCTATATCTCATAATATGTATTTTAAAGTTGTTTTCTGATTACATCAATACATCCAACTGCCTTTAGCAACTTTTTTAAACGAGTATTTTACCACTGAGTGCCATTCTTAATATAATAAAGAAGCAAGTCGTACTAAAGTAAATTTTAAGAACAGAAATATAACTTTCAACTTTCGTTAGGTCGAATAAGTTGTTAAAATGAAGATCTACAAATAAAATATTGACTTTTAAAAAGAATCAAAACTTTGCTGTATTTTTATTGCCATGAAAGGAAAAATCAATAAATAAAAGGAATTACATTTTTTGTATCATTAACAGTATTTCTTGAAGAAGCAATAACCTTGTCTTTGTACAACATTATACAACCAACAGGTACTTCTCTTGCTTGTAATCCCTCTTCTGCCTAAAGTAAGAATGGGGAGAAAAATTAAATTTTTCATGGTAATATTCAATTATCAATAAGTTGGCAAACAAACTTCGAAATAAATAAACAATTTAATAATTTTTAATTGTATATAAGGTTAGTAACGTATACAAACTAATATATTTTTATAACAGAATATGAATACAAAAAAGAATGTATATTAATCAAGTAATATTTAAGAACAATGTGCGGTTTCTCGCCAAACTGGGAAATTGCGCCAATCATCCAAAAAGTCGCCAAATATCCGCCATCTTGAATGGTGTCAAGATGGCGGCGATTCTACTGACAGCCGTAACAAAAAAATGTAAATAGTAAATAAAATTGGAAATAGCACAGAAAATTGCAAATACTGTATAAAATTGTATGAAATTTAACATGAATTTTCTGACATTCTGGCACAAATTAGAAATTCTGGCAAAGTTTTAGGGTTGCCTACAAAATGAAGAAGGTTACCACACTTGGCGATAAATTAATTTGGCGCGGGAAAAGAATTCAACTTGGCAGACCGCACACTGTTCTTAAGTCGAGCCAATATTTTTTGCCTTGTGCTTAAGTTTGTTCAAATTGTTTTCTTTCTCCACGATTTTATAATAAAATAATGGTGAAAAATTAATGATTATGGAGTGGCATTATTTTTAAAAGGGAAATGCGGATCAAACACCAAAAAATAAAATATCTTACCAATTGAAATGCGCGATCCATGCTTGTTTATTTACTTTTGCTCGCAACTGTGATTATCACTTCAGTTCAGTTCAGTTCATTTTGCTTTCAACCCTTGAACTATTTTGGTTTTACCGCTACTGTTTCAGGTCCCCACCCCTGTCTTCGCGGACTAGCGCATTGGCAGGATTCATGGTTGGCAAAATGGATTATTGTTATTATCGGGTCTATTCTGGTACCCTGTAGTTGGGGATTTAAAGGAGATGTCACTTTTTTCTACTTGCGTTAACAACGGGAAAAGTGATCTCAAACCTGAGAATATTCTATCTACGTCAGAGGTAAACTATCGTAAAGAAACAGTTTTAACATTTTACAGGAAATTCAAAAGACATGCTGTATTTTATTTTTTAAGAGTGAATATCGAAGTCAGAAAAAAGTGGTAGTTGTTGTTAATGATACGGATGCAGTGATCTCCTGGTAGCATATCGAGATTAGAGGATGATTCAAGACAGGTTCCCCGGAAATACTCTGCATATGTGGTTTCTGTGTGCTTTAAATCTAACATCGTGGATTATATTTATGATTAAGAGAGGATGAAATCTTGAAACATCCATTCAAAATTGGATTCAATAGGAGATTACTTTTCCCTCTTTTCAAGATCTTTCCCGGGTAGCAATTTTAGTTTGCAGCAACCTTGCTCTGCAAATCTGCAAGCTTGCAACAAATTTGACACCCCAGATAGCAATTTTAGTTTGCAGCAGTCTTGCACTGCAAATCTGCAAGCTTGTAGCAAAGGTTGACACAAGAGTGTAAATGTGAAACAAGCTTGCAGCAAGTTAACGCAAGCTTCGAAGTCACCACGGGACGAACTTGCAGCAAGTTTGCCACGTCAAACTCAATGCAAACATAACAAAAACAGAGTGAACACAACCACGGATTAGAACTCGCGACCTAGCTCTTGCTAAGCGGACGCTCTAACCACTCGGCCAGATAAACTCTGTGAGGGGAAGATAGATTTCGCTAATGCATCGTTCGATTCGATTCGTATATGATTTATTTTAAACTCTTTTCTTGATTTCATTAATTTTTTAAATTTTGTGTTGAGAACATGATTTGAAATCAAAGAGAGCGATTTTCGCTAATAACTACGTTTTGCTAGTAGAATAAGTTATGAAATTAGGGTTCTATTACTTTTAAAATGGGACAAAAATGAAGTTATTATTTTTCAACAGGGATTGACTGTTTTTTAGGTTTAATTTTGTTTATAAACGTCAAAATTTCAACATTAAGAAAAAGGCGATATAAAAAAAAATTTAAAAAAAAGTGCTTTCTATATTTAGTAAAAAGTGCGAGTTCTATATTTAGTAAAAAGATGGAAAATGTTTCAAAATTTTTTTGAAAAAAAGTTAGTTTTTTCACAAATTATGATTGATTTATTGAATTAAAAAAAAGAAGGACGGTCTAGGAGATGCTATTAAAAATCGGATGTTTTTTTAAGACAGAGACAAAGATAATTATCTCTTATTGTGCTATCTTTGCATCAAGCTTGTTTTGCAAACTCACAGCAAGCTAGCATTGCAAAGAGGGGTGGCGCTAGTTGTCACGGCGAACTCGTTTTGCAAGCGAGGGTGGCGATTCTGCATTGTTAGTTTGTCACAGTTTCGCTTCAAGCTTGACGCGTCAAATTTGCCATGACAAGGTAATATCAAGTAAAAATCAAACTTGTTGCAAACGTACGTGCTATCTCGGACGGCAAGAGTGATTTATGTAACAAGTTTTTATCATTAAAAAATGAAGAAATATTTTTACAATGAACAAATTTGAGTGAAAAATCATAGTTCTAGAACAAATTTTACAAATTTATTTTGTTTTTATAGGAGTATATAATTATAAGCAAATCTAAACAATAAATCTATATTTAAAGAAAATCCTTGATATGAGCTCTATATTTTGCTTTCCTATATCCAGCTTCATGTTTGCCTTAACATAGTTTTACAATCAAACAATTGAACAAAGGTTCATTATTTTTCATACAATGGTATCTAATTATAAATTTTCATTTTACTTTTCATGGATTATAACAAATTATTATTTAATATTTTAATATATGTTTGAATTCTGTACCACAAATGCCCTAAAGAAACAATGCTGAAATAACTCAAGTAAGAAATATGGTCCATGTTTTTAATTTACTTTACTCTAGATTTATGTATACAGATATAGCTGGTCAAAACCAATGTATAAAAAATAAGCCATAAAGCCCTCGTCTATCTGGTACACAATATAAGAAAAAAAGAATATGGAGGCCTTTCTAGGAGGGTACCATTTTTTTTCCCCCTCTTGACCGAATCAGATAGGGAATTTTTCTAGTCCATCTCCTGATGGCGATTTTACTTAATTTTTAAGCAGATTGAAACGAACTTTGGAGAGAATATTTTTGAACTAGGGGATAACAGCCTATGTTGCTAAAAATCCTAAACCTCGTATCTCTCGGAGATGCAATTCAAGTACACAATATAAGCCGTTAACAGAAATACTATTCAAAAATTCTAATTTTTAGAAAAAAAAATATTTAAAAGCTCCTATATATAAATTTATTATATTTCCATTATATAAATTTCCTTTTACAGTTCAAAGAAAAATTATTAATAAAATGATAAGAATAAATACCTTTTTCTGGGTGAAAGAAAGACGCTTCTTGTTCTTCACAAAGTTCGAGAAAGAAAAGAAGAAATGACTCTTGTTTTTTTAGTGCCTAATTTCCGCGCATGCGCTAGTCACAGCGTCGAACTTGCAGCAAGCTTGTTACGTCAAACTATAGCAAAAACTGAGTACGCAGGCAAACCTCGGATTCGAACCACCGTCAACACACTTCATAGCCACTCAGTCAGCGGGACTCTGATAAGAGAAGATAGATTGCGCTAATAGATCGTTCATCTACACGATTTATTTTAAACTGTTTTCTTGATTGCATTAATTTTTTAAATTTTGAGTTGAGAATATGATTTGAAGCCAAAGAGAAAGCGATTTTCGCTAATAACTACGTTCTGCTAGTAGAATAAATTATGAAATTAGGGTTCAAAAGTAATTACTTTTAAAACTATGGGACAAAATGTAAGTTATTATTTTTCAACAAAGATTGAATGTTTTTTAGGTTTAATTTTGTTTATGAACGCTAAAATTTCAACATTAACAAAAAGGCGATATATAGTTTTCTTCAAAGTGCGAGTTCTATATTTAGTAAAAAGCAGTGGCGGATTTCCGCACAGGTGATAGAGGCGGCCGCCTCGTGCCTAGAGACTCTAGGGTGGGCCTCAAAATCTATGCGAGAAGCATCACAGCGCTAAGCCGACGACGAATTTACGACATTATAGCCTTGTTTATAGTGTAGGGTGTACACAAATGAAGTGACACATTTAAAAAATTAATAATAATGAAAAAAAACTAAAAATGTTGGAACTATGAATTTTTAAAATATGAGAGCGGATGTCAAACAGTTTTTTTCAGATAGGTAACATACCATTTCGGTGGTCTAGATTCTAGGGGGTCGTAAATTACTGGAAATGAAAAATTTGTTTAAAGCCTTTTTATCAGAGTAAAATAAACCATTACCTACCCAATTTTTTGATGTTTCATTTGTTTAACACTTAAACTTCCTGTATCAGTACCTGGCAATTATGACAAACCTACATCTAACGTTATGGGTATGGGTAACGTGTACAGGGTGTCTCAAAAAGGTGGAGCAAGCGTTTATTTCCTTAAATATTGATTTTTCGATATATACTTCCAATTACAAAAATTCTTCAAATAATGTAAGAATTTGCATGAAAATACTTTGATAACAAAAATTAAATTTTTATCCGGCCCTCACGGAGCAAAACTGTCAATTAGTAAAATGTTTCTCTTACATTCATCTATTCACGTACAAAGTTGTACGTTTCTACCTGCAAACCTTACAGATATATAAGAAGACAAAGTTGTTGAATTAGACCACTTTCCCATACATCTCACTGCTGTTTGAACAAGTCTTTCGACGTACATTTTAGGGATAATATCCATATTTAAAAAAAAATATTTAAAGGGCGGAATCAGGGAATAGGAATGTATTTGTTAACTCTTGCTAAATCAAAAAACTATCCAATATTAATACATTAATGGAAGTATTTACAAAAATCGTTCATCTTGTGAATCTTCAAAAAAATTCACGGTGACTTATTAGCAATAAGGCTCATCTTCCCAGCAACAAGCAGTACTATAAAAATATCACTAGAATACAATTAAAATAAAATTTTACAAAAATAGCTTTACCTTCACATAGTTCAAACTTGTAGTTCTAATTATCTGAATTGAATTTTAGATAATTACAGTCCTTCTTTTCGGTGAGTTCCGTTTTAATAAGATAAATCGAATATGTAGAAACCAGCCAAGTTCCCAATGAGGCAACTTGAAAGTGAATCTGAAACCTAAAAACAGCCAATGAAGAAAAACAAATCAAGAACTCGAAGGCGAACCATGGGTAATATTGAAAAGGGGGGAAAATATTGAGTTTTTAGCGCAAAACAGGAGCATCCGAAAATCCAGTTCTGGCTAGGTTCTAAGATAGAAAGAATAGCTACTTGCCTTCGTCCATTATGTCACTTAGTTGTACTAGTTAGTTGTTTTAGTGCTTTCTAAAAGTAGTTGGTGTGCAGCTCAATCCTGTGTCTGTCTTACTTTTTCATTCATTTTATATCTTCTTTTCTCGTTTTTGCCTTTTTTCGTTAATAATTGAACTCTTAGAGTGCAGAAGTAAACAAATAAGAATAAAAACAAAAATACGAATTTTTAAAATAATTTTAGTAAGTTCTGCAACTCTGCAGACCTAAAGGACGAGTCGTCACTGTTTTTAGGGAAAGTTTAATAATACGCACAACGTTTAGAGCAAATAATTCAGTATTCTTGCTCAATATTAGGCAATTTTCCTGTTAAACCTTAAATTTTCAATTCCATTCTTTCATTTCCATTCATTTTCATTTCCATTCTTTATCAAGTGGATACTTGCAACTATATGCAAATGAAACTAAGTAACAGTATGCGTCATTGCCAAATTTTTTTTCAATCCATGATGATTGGATGATGTACTACTTTACAAATAAATGTATTTCACTGTTTTGCTATGTTAAATAAATAAACATTTCTGCAATAAACATCTCCATATAAATATTATGTGAGAAGCACCTTAAAATTTAAAAATTAACACATCTCTGCATGTTTTGCAGGTAGACTCGTGAAACTTAGTTTATAAATAGATGAGTGTAAAAGGAACATTCACTCATTGACACCTTTGCTCAATGGGGAACGTATAAAAATTTAATTTTCTAAAATTTTTATATTCAACTTCCACAGAAACCGAAGTATTTTCAAACAAATTCTTACCTTATTTGATGAAACTTTGTAATTGGAAGTATATATCTAAAATCCGGATTCAGAATCAGCGCCAGGAAATTAGCCTAAAATCATTGGAATATCATTGGCAAAAAAATTAGTGTTAACCAATGTAATCAATTACCATGCAATGCACATTTAGAAACAGAATACGCGTGGGAAAAAAAGTTGCATCATAACTTTCCTCGGCTTTCCATCGTAATAAAAGACTACAAATGAGAACGCACCTACTGACCAAGCAGTTGTCGCATCTGGCTCATGATTCTAATGGTCATCGTCCGGATACGAGAGATGCAGGTACTCCGAAACCTGTCAGGTTATCAAAACATTTCAAACAAACAACAATGAATATTCATTTCGAAGAAGACGGATTTGAAATTATAAAAAGCAGAAGCTATAGCTATTTCAGCAGAAAACAGCAAAGCAAGAAGACAGACAAAGGATAAATAAGAAAAAATTTATTATATCAATCACATCTACAGATACATACAGACATCTGGCTGACACACAGCACACAGAAAATAAAAGTGATACACACACACACACACACACACACATATATATATATACGCGACCTTGCTAGTAGATACAAATACAGTTAAATAAGAGCCTTGAATTTAAATCCGATTATAAAGAAGCGTGACACAGTATTCAGCATGATTGCATCAAAACCCCTTCCCTTTTCTTTTGCGGGAGGAAAAAAGTTATTTTATTTATTTGTTAATAAGTAATGACCATGTGACGCGCATTTAAAAACCGAAAAGGTGTGGCAAGAATGTTGTATCACTACTCCCTAGTTATTCCATGTGAATAAAAGACAACAATACACAACACACCTACTGACCAAGCAGCTGTCGCATATGGCTCATAATTTTAATGATCAACGTCCGGATGCGAGAGATGCCGGTACTCCGAAGCCTGTGTGGCTATGAAAATGCGTCCCTTTTCTTTTGTGGGATAAAAAGTTATTTTATTTATTTGTTAATAAATAATGACCATGTGACGCGCATTTAAAAACCGAAAAGGTGTGGCAAGAATGTTGTATCACTACTCCCTAGTTATTCCATGTGAATAAAAGACAACAATACACAACACACCTACTGACCAAGCAGCTGTCGCATCTGGCTCATAATTTTAATGATCAACGTCCGGATGGGAGAGAT
>BGPR01002484.1:161492-175411 GCA_013235015.1 Araneus ventricosus | reverse complement strand
TTGGATCGGTGGATGGCCTACAATGTTCACATCATGTCGAAGACAAAGGCAGAAACAGTTGCACTGCAAAGGCATTTCTGTCTTTTTTCTAAGATTATATAGATTATATGATGAAAAATGGATTATGAAAGGCTAGAAGAAAAAATCAATGAATGGTAGATGTTCAGATTCAAACAGTTAATAATCAATTCAACTCTCTCGCTCTAAATGTGACTATACTCAGAAAATTGAATAAATAATATAATGTTTCCCTAACATAATGCCATGTTATTCCGTTAAATGTTGCGATTAATGTACCATCATTCATAATTTTTTAAAATTTTGCATGTCTAATTTAATTTTTATTTTAAAGCTATATTTATGACTCAATTTATTTTAATTAATATGTATAACGGAAAATTTACATTTCAAATTAATTTTTTATAAATAATAAAACTTTATAGCTTAATTTCATATAATTAATTTAACTATTTTGAAAATAGTGTTAGAAATATTTGATTTATCTTTTTTTCATTATTAATGTATGAAAGAATGGGTTCTACAATTGCCAATTAAATTAATCAATTGTACAACAGTTTCAGTCGTATAGTATTTAAGAAAAATTATTTTTATACCCTCAAATTATTAGGATTTATTGGATTCCATCCCCCTTTTTTAAATTTCTCTTGAATATCTCGAAATCTATTCAATTTTCAAATTATATGTAATCAGAAAATTAAAGTGCGTGAAAATCTCTACACACGTATGCTTTTATTTCTTTTCTATCTTTAAGTTTCCGAGATAATGGATTTCAAAATTTTGTTACCATCTTAAATTTTATCCCCCTTTTTTAGGTTTTCTTAACACTCTGAGCGCCGCAAACGGTTTTCTACGTTAAGCAAATCTACTCCGACTTCCGCAGAACCGTGTTATTTCTTCTCCTTCGGCTGCCTTGAAGATGGGAACAACCGGCTTCTTCCTGGTTTGAATTTTGCAGCCGTAAGCGGCATAGACGTGTTTCCTCGCCTCTGCTTTCCCCTCCCTTGATGACTTGGTTGACAGTGACAGATTCGCTGTGATAAGCTTTACAATAGACTTGCTCGCAGGTGGTACGTTTGCGGCAACAATTGAATTCCTTATCGTGAAAACGAATGGAAAGGTAGGGAAGTTTCAATGCAGCTTTTAAGAAACTTGTGGAAGAAAAACTTTCTCAGGTTCTTATTATGGCGTAGAAATGCTTATAAGCTTTTCTTTAGATAAACAAAAAAAACTGCTTGTGAAGAGATGCCCCTGAATGAACTTCTAAAGTGATTATCTTTGCAATTTTAGCAAACATTCCGCATAACACCTTGAGAAGGTGTTTATCCCTGAAATCGCATGAATAATTTGATATAAGTAACTGATTTCTATTATTTTTTTATTTTGCCAATTTTGCAAAGAAAAGACCATGTAGAAAAAAATGTAATAAGTTTTGACTGGGTTTCTAGTCCTATTTTTTAGAAATAGAACTAGAAACCCAGATATAATTTCTTATTCAGAATAAATAATTTATTGCATTTTGTTATTTATTACATTGCACAAATTGGTATATTAAGGAATACCTGAAAATGACACATAACTAAAATATTTTTAAAAAGTTAACATTTCAATCACATTTAGAACTGTTCACAATTCAAATAAAAAATATAATTGCTTCATGAACTCATAAAATACAATTTGGACTGCGACTTGCTAGAATAAGGTAACAAATAATATGCTATTTTTTTCATTTTCTTACATACATTATAGAAAATTCGTTGATAATATAATCACAATTTAATTTTATAGCTCATTCGGATTTGACAGATATCATGGCTAAAAAATTGAATCGTTCTTAACAAATTCTAGAACTCGAGTAATTTTTTTATTATTTTTAATCATGAGGAAGATATTTCTGCAGAAACATTTGTAATTGGTAATGTTAATGTATTTTTCGGAACAGTCACAAAATTTGGATACAATTTAAATAAATAATTTTTAAATAAATATTGTATTACTGAGTCCCTGAATGGTAAAACTCAATGACAAATTTCGATTTCATTCAATAAATCAATATCGCATTACAAAGTTGCATTTAAGTCTTTGCAAAATTTAAGAAGATCGTCTTCAGACAGTTTGTGAATATTATCCTAATTAAATAAATATCCAAATTCACTTTTGGCTCATGATAAATTTCGATCTTTTCTGAAAAGAAAAAATGGCACTGTTCATTATGACTAGAAAATAGATAATTGACAGGTGAAATACAGTGATCGGTTGCTTCAAAGAAAAACTGCTTATTTTCCCATCCAGTTCTTTAATTCTTAAATTCAGGTGTCGCCTTCAACTAACTACTCAACTATTTTCTTTGCAGTTGTTAAAAGTGGATAGTATGAATTCCGATTCACGATATTTTTCAAAATGATATTTCCCGATATTTTTAGTCAACAACATTTTCCTGTCAAGTCTTTTGCCTTTTCAACACAAATCGTTTTTGCAAACAGGCCCGGATTATCGAATAAGTAAAGTTGGTAATTGCCTAGGGACCCAATATCTTTGGAGGCTCCCAATGCCTTATGATATTTTTATGCATTATTTTCAAGGTAAATTAATTTGGCGTTTTCATTTAATTTACAAGAGCCGTATACTGGAATTTATTTAAATTGAAATCAAGTATTGTTTAAATTTCAGAACATTATTTATAGGGTTTTTTCTCATGTTTTTAATTTAGCGAGAAGATCAGTGAGATTCAGTTTGTTTTATCGTTTTTCTGGCTCCAAAATATCCCTAGAAATTTTATATTAGATTATTCAGACTGTGTGAAAAAAGTTTTGCAATTTTTTCAGCACTTATTAAAAAAAATTAATTTAAATTTGAGTTTTTTTTTTATTTCTGAGATATTCAAACCACTCTCCTGAAGGTGATCCGCAAATTAAATATACTTCTTTTTAATTTCAGTCAGTCTTAATATTTGCTTGTATGAAAAACAATGAAAAATATTTGGTTTTCAATCTGAGTAAGAAAGAAATTGAAACTTGTATTGCCTATAGACCCGTTTAGGACTTAAACCGGCCCGGCTTGTATATGTGCTTTCAGAGACATCTACATTTTAAACTAACAAACAATTGTTCTTGATGGCTCAAGCATGGAGTGCAATCTAACAAAATTGTGAAATGCTTAGCTTTCTTAACAAAATTTATTGTTTCCTTTTTATCTAAATATAAAAAATAGCCACTTTATAAAATTATAGTCACTATTCATACACAAACACATGTTAAACGTTGTGTTTCGTTTTTAGTTATTTTTTATATTTTCTGTCAATAATGTTTCTCAGTTTGTAACAGTTTATGTGCAGCTTGTAAGATTTTCTAATCTTTCACGACTTTAAAGAACCCAACCTTGCCTTAGATTGGTAGATATAAAAAGTGCACAAATTGTATAATTATATTCAAATGTATTTATACTTGAATTCAGTGGCGAATCCAGGATTCGGGTGGGGGGGGCTGAGGTCATAAAAAATTTGTATCGTCGTGACGAATACCAAACATCATGGCTAATGTAAACCAAAACACTTTAACCTTAGAGACTTTTCTCTTTTCTTTGACAGTAAAAATCATAAAGAAAACTACATTACTTTCGATAATTTAATAAAAAAAATACAATGAAAAAATAGCCAAAAAATGTTTTCGACTGCGTCAACGCTACAATTACAAGTGCAATGACTAGAAAAGTAGGAAAATTTCCGAGCCTGTCAAGCCAGAAAGCAATGTTGCCACATTTTAATTATTTTTTTAAAGGGAAGTTAAGAACAAAAGGTTGCAGTGATTTTAAATAAAATCAAGAATTCTGCCAGCTCTGAGGGGGCTGCAGCCCGATAGCCCCTCCCGGATTCACCACTGCCTGGATTTTAAAAATCAGAAATCATTTTCATTTTACAAAATCAATCAGCGGCGCGGAGCCTTGTGCGGTCGCACCTTTCACACTCGCCTCCGGTCGGCTCTGGGAAGGGGATCTGCTAACGATAAAGAACGGGGGAAGACTCTCCCCGCTGGGATAATCATATATAATTTGAATATTAAACAGTTTTCGAGATATTGAACAAAAACTGAAAAAGGGGGATGAAATTCAAGATGGCAGCAACCTTTGAGACCCATTATCTGGGAAACTCTTAGAGCTGGAATAAAAATAAAAATATGTATTTTTAGGCAATTTCACGCTCTTTATTTTTTAAATCAGTTGTAATTTGAAAACGTAATAGTTTTTCGAGATATTCGGGTAAAATTTAAAAAAGGGGGATGAAATCCAAGATGGCGCCGCGAGCTCACCACCGAGGACCGGGGACTTTTAGTATGTTCATCTTAAGCCCCTCACGAACACGTGTACCAATTTTCAGAACTTTATGACTTAATGTGTTTACACCCCCATTTTTAAACTTCGTTGACTGGTCTATTCATGTCTATTAGAACACAATAACTTTAAACTTCAGCAAGCTAGACGGTTGACGTTCACCTTATTTAGCATATGGTTTTATAACCAGAATTATAGATATGAGTCAAATTTTGGACCAAATTCATCGGAGGGTAGCTTGTAAGTTAATTTGGTAAATAAAAGGTTTGAAACGTAGCAATCTAGATGCAGTGGCGGCTCGTCCATTAAGGCTGTAGTGTTGCAGCACCACATGAAATTATTTTTTAAACTTGTATGTTTCGTTTTTAATCTTATTTGCTTACTTTTCCACTCTCAAAGTTCAATGACTTACGAAAATCCGCAAAAAAGTAGTAAAAAATTGAAAAAAGGGCATAAAATGAATCCAAACGAAGGGAGATGCAGGTCTCAGCTACAAAGTACTCTGCTTCCCCCCCCCCATAAAAATTCGTTCACTGCGCAGAAAATTCGGAGTAAAATTTCAAACATTGAATCTATAACAGATTTTGAGAAAATGTACATCGAAGTGGTCAATTTAACATTTTTTTTTGACACAAAAAAATTGCAAAAAATAAATTTTTGAATTTTAAAAAAATCATTTTAGTATAATGAGAAAGATGTACTTGTACACAAAGTTTCAAACATGAATCTATAACAGATTTTGAGAAAAGGTGCGTCGAAGTAGCAGGGTTAGGGTTAACGGACTTAGGGTTGCAACTCCCCTTAAATCAGAAACCAACACATCCCCGATCCTTCAGACAGGTACATCTCCCTGGAGATACCTGCCAGAATTCGCTACGACTGCTATAGCCAGGAATTCAGAAACGAGTTCTGCATGCAACCATTCTCGTCGATTACCCAAACAGAACTAACCAAAATGGCGTCCCGTTCCAAGACGTCATTAGGGTTACAAGGATTAGTGGCGAACGGTTGCCACAACTTGGCGCGCCTTACAAAAAGTGTGTTTAAAAATTGTTTAATTAAATTTATTTTAAGAAATACTGATACAATATCAAAAAATGGAACGGAATTGTCTTGGTTAAGCCGGACGCTGTTCCTGTATTTAATATCGCATTCTTCCCCTCTCCAAATGATAAATTGAAAACAATCACTCGAATGGCATTTCAAAATTTGCAAATTTGAATTTTTTAAAAGTAAAAGCGCTGACTTCTCATACTATTCTATCTATTATAGAATAGTTTAAGACCCCCGCCTCAATTTTTAAAAAAGATGTTATAATTTAGACCTGATCTGCTTTTTTCCTCGTCACCTTTGTTTAGTAAATCTAAATTTTGTTTGAATTATTTCTTCCGAATACCACGTAAAAGTAAGAAACCGAAACAGAAAGCAAGAAACTAATATGTTTAATATGTTCGTTTGACTTTTTGACCCTTGCTTTTTTAATGGTTTTTGATTTGGTGTTCTAAATTTCTTTAAAAAAATTGTGTGTGTTTTTTATAATTTTAATGTGATTGTGTGCGGCATAGACTTTTGGAGCCTCGGTGTCTTTTTGGTGCCTTTGTAATTGCGTGTTTTCATTTTAAAACATTTATGTGTTTACATTTTTATAACTGATGAGGTTTTGAGATTTGAACTGTTGTATCCTCTGCAGTTAACTTTTTTCTCTGTGTTTTAATTCACTATGTGGCTGGTGGTTTTTTTTTGCATGTTTTTGATCATGCACTCTGAAATGGAGTCATCTCTGTAGTGTGATTTCTTTGAATAAATAAATAAATAATTTAAAAATAATACATTCTGAACTTGTTCTTGATGAACCTAATCACTTGCGATTATGGGGGAGACGATGGATGAATTTTTTTCGAGCGAAAACACCCCGCGCGCTTCTTTCCGGATTATTCTTAACACAGACGCTAGAAAATATAGTTTCATCAAATACAATATGCACGATCGTTTATGCATTAGAATCTCGGGAATCCGAACTGATTAAGGCTGGATTATTCGTTATTCGAATTGATCGTTAAAATACCCTTGACATACCAAATGCAGTACAGTATTGACTTTGAATGCTCTTTGAAAAAGTGCGGAGTATCATCAAGAAGCTTGGTTCCTTACCTCAAAAGAAGTTGTTTTTTCTATTAATTAAGGCTCTGTATTCGTTCTTAAATATCAATTGAAATGTTTCTTTTAAGTTAGGAATGCACATTAGCTTTTTACTGATTCCTAATTGTTATTTTCCTTCTTTCTTTAACAAACAGTTTTTCAGAAAATTAAGAAAATATGTTCGGATTTTCCGAAATTTTGGATGTCCGAGGTACCATTTCATTATCATTACTAGGAAAGAGTAGATGATGGTCCGTGCGGGACAATTAACTCCAAGGGATAGTGTGAAGTGGAAATCAGAAACTGGTGATCTTCAAGGAAGAAGGCTTTCTTCTACCAGCACGGTTGGCTGGCGTCATTCACCGAGAGTTCTGATTTCGGAATGAGTGGTGGATGGCTGACCTTGGGTGTTCGTTAGGTGACGTGCACAGGAGGATGCATACGCGCTCCAATTCTTGATTGGTTCTTGTGAGGCCTTTTACGGGATAGGATGGATCCCCCAATTGCGATTCAAGGGTGTTACCAGAAGGTCCACCAACTTTGATGGACTTTGGGGATTGCGTTACTGATTTAGAATTATGCCAGTTCCTGACGGGATATGCCAAAGCGATCAGTTACTAACAGAGAGGCCTTGTGGGATTAGCTGATATGCATAAATTATTGAGTCCTGAGCATGTACTCGCACAGACTCAGATATCTGTAGAGGTCTTAGGGAAAATTTCTGTACTGCTAAAACAGGTGAGTGACATAGGCTCTTGTCCCGTTATGAATTGTGCTACTCATGTCAGCAATAATGTTAAAATTAACTCTAAAAGATCTCTCTCCGATTCGGAAGAGCAATTGAATTAATTCAATGATTTAGTGATTAACATCGAAATTGAATATGTCTCGTTTGATGGATGTATGGTTATCATACAGCAAAAATAATTAAGAATAATGCTTTTTCTTAATTCCGCATTTCTCGTTTGAAAAGTATATTTTCATGAACCTGGCCACATGTGATTACTGGAGATTATTTTTCTTTTTCCGTTTTCATGCTAACACTATTTCCCTTTTCTGTCCCTATTTTTGATTAATTTCGTGAACATACAATAATTGAGTCGCTTAGAAGCCAGAGCGTATAAGTCCATTTTTAATGTCTTCTGGTTCTTGTAAATTTTGATGGAATTAAGGACATTAATTTTAGTTATTCAAAGATTCACTCATTGCTTCATTAGAAGAGTTTATATACTTTCATTAATCAAATTAGTAAACCAAAAATTTCAAAAAATATTGTATTAAATCATGAATTTTCTCAATTTGTTTTTCTGCGCTTATCCGCATTGACTTCTGAACGGCACAATTCGTTTCTATATTTTTATTAATATACTTTACATTAAAACGCCACTTTAAACCAATTATATTTAAAGGTGGGGTTCCACTTTTCATGAAACGCCTATTTGGAAGACATATGGATGAGTCTTTGACGCATGTAGCTTACCTTGCTGCTAATATTTTTTTATACATCAATCATGTTCTCAAAATAGTCTCATGCTGGCATAGGATGAAATAAAATAGGTATTATTCAACGCTAAGAACTATTCCGAATTTTATACTTACTTAAAAAATTTTTCAAATAATAAATGACTAATATACTAATATAATAGATGTTTGAAAAAAAACCCAAAATATAAAAGAATAAAAAAATATAAAGGAAAGACTTTTTTATCAAATTAAAATTTAAATAACTATGAAAAAACTATCCTGTTGTCAAAACGTGGAAGTTACAAAAATATCATTGAATCTGAATAAATAAATTTTACCTTTTACGATCCCCCCTCGTTTCCTCAACGTTTGCCTGAAAGTATGCGTTTGACATGCGCAGAAGAAAGAACACGTGTGTAATTGAAAGCAGAAAAATCACACAAATGCAGTCTCCTCCACATTACCTTTAAGACCACAGTAATGACGGGAGTAACCGAAGAGATTTTCGTTGCCACTGCACAATCGGGTGCATTTACAGACGGATTTTTCACAATGAAATTATGCAAAGACGTAAAAAGTTAACAGCTCGCAAGCCGATTTTTTGGGAGACTCCATTATTACACAGATTCTTAACTTCAACGGAAACCTGTTAAAAGTCCGCGCTCGGCTTAGAGCACATCTACGCTTAGTTTCAATCCTAAACATAAATATATATCAAAAATTTAATAGTATAGTGCTAGGAAAGATGAATTTGTTTTCCATACTAAAGTGAAAAGAAATATCCAGCACTTTTACACTGATCGGTATATTTAATAATGGCATTTGAAACTTTAAAATAAAAAAAAACATTTCTGACATCCGCTTCGACGTGATAAGATTTCTTAATACAAAGATGCTTTAATTACTTTTGAAATCATCACTGTAATACAAATGATTCTGTCTTTCAGAAAAAAAAATTCACTTAAGTTCAAGAAAGTTTCATATAATTCAGTTTATAATGAATTCAAGAAATGTATCGCATAGAACTCTTGAAAGGGAGTTATGGATAGATCTTTTCTAAACCGTGGGCCTTTTGCAAGAACAAGAACTGATTGATTGTATATATCATTGATTTCTAGTGCATATGACATCAACCAACTTTGACTACATTAAGTAATAATAAATATTTGATGCATTGATTAATAATACGGATTATTTATCCATAAGTTTCCTAATTATTTTCATAATAATGTATAGTTTTAGGTAATCTTATACCTGTGTCACCAAGCCTATTCATCAGGTGCATTGCATTTGTTTCCTTAGTTATTGAGGCCTCTCTAATTCATTTCCACTTGAAGAAGCAAATACAGAAGTCTGCTAATTCCTTTTATTTACTTCTTTGGATATCGATAATGCTGATACAGCTATAATGTTTTGCAAATAAGTGTTTGCCTCTAAGAAATTTCACTTACTGAATGTTTTCTTAAAACATATGCTAGCATTGCCATTCACATTATGAATCATGGTTTCACAAAAGAATATACAGAATTTATAGATACACTTACTAGTGCAAAAGCGCTGGATATATTTTAACGAAATCAAATCTTCTTTATTTTACCACTCTTTTCGCTGGCAAGCAAATTTATTGATACTTAATATATAAACGGTGTAAGAACTCTATAGTTTGTCATTCAGAGTCAAATCGGTGTCCGTTTATGAAGTAAATCAATGATTATTTTCATAAGAAAGCAAAGTTGAAAGCAGTACTTTTGATGTGACACATGACAAAAGCACATCGAAAAGAGGTTCCTATCGGATAAAATCAAAAAGAGAGAAGAGCATAATAGATGCAGAGATGGTTAGATGAACGGCACGAACAGTCATTGCCTACAATATCGGAAACTACAGATATTAAAATTCAATTATATGAAGAGTTAATATAAAGAAAATAGATCCAATTATTTGCTGCAAATGTGAGACGCTTGTCAACTACATGATGAGATTTTCAAAAGAATATATAAATCTAAATGCAAAAATTAGATTATATTTTTTATTAATATATGCAATAGATAGACTTATAACATTATTATATCTTAAGCAAAAAACATTTATTTATTACAATAAAATCTCGTTTTGAAGTTATACGAGGGAAATTATTGGATAGACCTTGTCAACCTTAAGGCCGCTTTGGCCTGATGATTTCGAGGGTTCCTGGTTCGAAATCCGATTCTAGCGAATTAACGACGTGTATATGGGCCTCATGCCCTCTAAATCTGATAGAAGGCCAGACATCCTTCAACTGTTTTGGAATGGAATTTCGGAAAAGTGGAACTGGAATATCAGTAGAATTTCGGACTTTGCTTACTTCCACCAAATGATTTTATGATATTAGTAAGGGACTTCCAATTTTGCTATGTAACTGAATTTGTAATATCACTTTCTTCCCAACAATAGCAATATTCGGAAGTTAAGAAACCTGAGTTCATTCACTCCCTTAACCCATAGCACCATCGACATCTGACATAACTTGAATTTTTTCTGAAAGTCGTGACAAGATGCTATTCTTGTGATTAGTTGATATTATTCTGACTTAAAGGAAGCAGCAGAGGTCTGCGCTAGCTACACGTTTCGTGCTTGCAAAGTACGGATGGCAATTGTTTGAAAAAATAACAATTTTCCGGTTTTTTAAAAGTAAAAACAGTGCTTTTTTATACATTTTTACAGTAAATCAACATATAATGGTGATTTTTTACAATCTGCAACCTTCTCAAAGAATCCATCAGCTGAAATGCCCCGGCAGGGCAAAAGATTATTTGCAAAAATTTAGTTTGTATGACAGGCGAAACCTTGACATATAATTAAAGAAAAGGAAATTTCACTGAGCCACGGCTTTAATGCAGCAAATAACTGCACCACAGGGTTACAGAGATGATATTTCAGTACACCAGGACGTTAGCCAATATAATCCCTTCCACGGCGAGGACATAAACCTCTCTCAATGTGACCACCTATCTCGTGAACCATATATTACATACGACCTTCAGAAGATTCAAGTGAACGAAATATTCGCAATCTTTCAGCAGAATCTCATGAACCACATAAGATAAAAAATCTATTCCTGATTTGAATCCGAATATTTTCTCGAACGCTATGAATAACTTTATGCACACGCAACTATGTTGTTAATGTTTTTGTGAATTCCATTTAATTTTTATTTTCATCTTTTCTGGTGTATCCTTTTCGTTTCAAAATTTCACTTGCAGAGACCTCCCCCGTAGTGTTTTCCCATTGCACTTTCGACCCCATATGCTCTATTTCATCCTAAAGTTAACGCCAGTACCGTGGCGAATCCAGGATTAGGGTCTGGCGGTGGCTGAGGTCATAAATACTTTGTATCTCCGTGACGAACGTACAACATCATGGCTTATGTAGAGCAAAACACTTTAACTTTACAGACTTTACTCACTTGACAAATAGAATCATAAAGAACCATACAATACGTTCGCTAATTTAATAAAAATTACAATGAAATAACTATCAAAAGAATGTCTTCAACCTCGTCAACGCTACAAGTACAATTTGAATAACTAGAAAAGTATGAAAATTTTTGAGACTGTCGAGCCTGAAAGCAATGCTGACACGTTTTTATTAATTCATTAAAGGGAAATTTTAGCAAACAGTTGTAATGGTTTTAAATAAAATCAAGAATTCTCGCTTAGTTCTGGGAAGGGGATGCATCCCTATAGTCCCCTCCTGGATTCACCACTGGGATCAGTTGTCGCAATCATCCTCTAACCACGATATAAAATTATAAAGTCATTTCCGGAGTATCATAAAGTATTCTTTAGTATTGTGTAATATTGCGAGCATTGAATGAATATCGTAGAAATATTGTATAATTTATTTCTATTACGAGGAAAAATTTACGAGGAATTTGAAATTTTAAAATACATTAAAGCACAGTTTATACGTCTTTCAAGAAACTGACGTAAAACGACATATAAATGAAAAGACGTATAATCGAAATTTTTTTAACTCTTTACTTCCGAAGCGAATTTTTTCTTCTAACTCCTTTAAAACCGGGAATTTCTTAGATGAAGCTACATGAATTGGACTCTCCTAACCTGGGTGGTAATTTACCCCACAACTGCTATAACCTTCCCTTAATACACACATAGAAATGCGCTGTGGTGGGCAAGGACAATTGGACCCCCTACCGCGCTTATCTCCTAAGACATCTCAGAAGCTCAGTTCCCCTCAAAAGAATCCAACCGCCTCAGACCGGCTTTCGTCGCTGTTAATGGGCAAATTCTAGACCGCCCGGAACCGCTTCGCTGGGCGTGAGAGGGTTAAACAACTTTGATTATTACAATTTTAATGCTACTGAATCAAATTCATTTAAAAATATTAATTGTAAAGGTTTTAAAATAGTACTAGCATAATATTACATGGTAGGGAAATCAATTATTAAATTTAAAAATTAAACATTTACCATAAAAGTGGGAAAAAAATACCTTTATTCTATATCTTGAATGCTAATTATACATATCTTATACGATTGATGTGTATGTAAGTAAGCGTTTAATTAAGAAAATCTTGAATCGTCCTTTGACGTGTTGCTTGTCTTTGAATATTAAGTACATCATTATGAATCAAATGAAGTTCATTGAATGTTTTTTTCACTATTCTTCTGACAAAAGAAATAAGTTCGAAGTTTTTCAACGGAGTCCATTGCGTCTTCAAAGAAAGGTGGAATAACTTCTTTATCATCGGTTAAATTAGCACCAGACAATTTGTCTTCTGTTAATTCATCAATTATGAATAGTTTCGAAATCATATCTTTATCACCTTTCGTATATTTGAAAGGAGGATATTTTCACGTTTCATAAAGGAGGAAAATGACGTATAAACCGAAACTTTCTGAAGAATAAATGAAGTACTTTATCATTACAATGAATACGAAAGAACCGGCACTGTGATGAAACAACGTATAAAAAATAAAAACGAATAAACGGTTCTTTACTGTATTTCTTTTTGATACATTGCTGCAGACCTTCGCCGTTTTGTCAAAAATATATATAATTTATTTCGAATCCGAAAATGTAAAGTAGTAAAATGTATAATTAACACTATTTAATAAAAACATTGCATAGTGTTCAAAATATATGTAATTTGTATCCGTTTTCTCTCAGAAGTTTCTCAGACACTGGCGAATACAGGATTTGAGTTTTTTTTGGGGGGGGCGGGTTGAGATTATAAGCATTTTGCATTGTCGTGTCGAATGGGAAACCTCATGGCTTATGTAAATCAAAACACTTTAACTTGACAAAAATTACTCACCTGACAATAAGATTCATAAAGAATACTACAATACTTCAGATAATATAATAAAAAATAAAATGAAATAACTAGCCAGAAAATGTTTTCGACTGCGTCAACGCTACAAGTACAAGTGGAATGACTAGAAAAGTAGGAAAATTTTCGAGTCTGTCAAGCCGGAAAGCAATGTTTACCATTTTCTATTATTTTTTAAAGGGAAATTAAGAACAAACAGTTGTAGTGATTTTAAATAAAATCAAGAATTACGTTTTAGCTCTGGGGGCTGCAGCTCCACAGCCCCCCCCCGGATTCGCCGCTGCACCAATTTGAGGCAATTTTCTTACCAAATATTTTAGTAAGTATTGCTTTAGAATAATTCATATCTCTAATCATTTTCCAAAAGTAGTTTATACTCGTACATTGCAGGACGTATATAAACCCAAATATCTAGATGTTCATTGATGCATTTATAAAATTTTACCACTATTTTAATACAAAAATTTTCTATAAAAAATTTTTTTATATGTTCAAAAAATTAGATGTCTTCTTTCCACTTAAGAGCTATTATATAAAGCTGGGATTTTTATATCCGGGCTGGTAAATTCTACAGATAAATAGAATCAGACGTCTCACTCCGCAATTTGATCAGCGCCGCCACTCGCCATCCAAGGGAA